>STHB01007683.1:0-15029 GCA_018908115.1 Anopheles rivulorum | reverse complement strand
GTGTGCTGATCACTGTACCAGCGTGTGTTGTTTTATTAATAATTACTTAATAATATGATAATGAGAACAAAGTACTGCGGTTCGCCCAGATAAAATTGGAGAGCGAGAGTAAAAGTATTGAACAAATTGTTCTACGACTAACTGTCTGATTAAAATGTTGTTAAAATAAGCAACACATTTATGAGCAATTATATATTAATGCATCGACAATTTTCACGGGTATGGGAAGATGGGCATGTAGGTAAGATTCAGGTATTATATGTAGGAAAAGGAAAACTCATGGGGCGGCCCGGTGGTGCATTTGGCAACGGCGCCAGTTCCTAACACAACCGGACCGGGTTCAAATCCCATTCGGACCGTCCCCCCGTAGCACGGTCTGACTAGCCTGCTACGTGGTAAAATTAGTCTAATACGGCCTGTTCCGTTCTAACATAATAAAAAAAAAAAAAAAGGAAAACTCATCTTGTTTCCTGGTTGAAAGGATATTGATGTATGTTTGGGCCAAAATTTATGTACGAAAGAATACAATGATTAAATTAAATTAAAAAAACAAAACTTTATAAAAACAACATGTGTACTGGTTAATTCTGATCGTCCATACTCGATTGCTGATGGTGCATAAATAGTTCGAAACCTTCGTATTCGCATAGCAGTGTGAACATTATCCCCATGAGAAGCTATTACTTTAAACGAAACTTACGGCAGCAACTATGTGATTATTACATGCCAAAATTAGGACGGGCCTGTTGGTATATTTGGCAACGGCGCTAGGTCCTAACACGACCGGACCGGGTTCAAATCCCATTTAGACCGTCCTCCCGTAGTGAGCAGTGACTATGCAACTACGTGGTATCTAATAGTCTAGTGAACCATTTGATGGCCTACATGACCGGGTAGGTCGTTAACTCAAAGAGAGAGAGAGAGAGAGAGAGAGAGAGAGAGAGAGAGAGAAAGAGAGAGAGAGAGACATACAGAAATTACCCAGCAAAGATCGGATGTTAAAATGACGCCATATTGATGTGTCCACCGGATGCAATAAACTATTCAGTGTGCTCACAGTTCAATTTTCCTTTAAAAAATCTTATAAAAAATACGAATGTTTGATGGTGTTCCTGATTTCATTGGTTTGTTGCAACCGTCCTTCATTCGGTATAACGTTAAGGTTTGAAAATTTTAAACAAACGCCTTGTATTGAAGATGTTATTTGGCTTGATCGGCGTGTTAGAAAGTACAAAAGAACGTGCGTTGTAATAAACAAAAATGAATGATAAAATAATGTTCTAATGAAGATGCAAATGCTTTATTTCGCCACATTCACAACCTGCAATAATCGTTGGATTCTTCTACTTACGGGCACAACTTAATACAGCATTAATTATTGAAATGTTTCGACACAATCACCCATCACGGTTGACGTGTGACCGCATCGATGTATCTTCCCATTATGAACGGTCATCCAAACAGGGCTCTGCCCTGTTGGATGTTTGACCGATGACCCTAGCGTCGTACGCAATCTCACGCAACTGTGCACTGTGGCGCAACGTGACAACGCAACAGGTCCTGTAAGGCGCACTACACCCGTCGCATATCACGTTTGATGTGACCCCGATGCGACCGTAAATGCGCAAACATGATCCATCCATTATATGCACATATTGTTCCACGGTCACGGCCACACGGCGTACCGTTTGGTCCCGGTAACTGGGCAAACAATTTCACTATCGAGGTCATCATTTACATCAAATCATACATACATACATTACCGATCTCACATGCCCTGGGAAACGGTTTTAAACGGTGTGATATGCTTATTACGGACGACGGAGCGAACCGAGTGTACGAAACGTTCATTTTTTTGTTTTAATTATTTAGTACAAATTCTAAACTTTATTTCACCGATAGCGAACGGAAAACAATTATCGATCTTAAAGACAAAAAAAACAGAAGAGGAACCATCGTCCCTGTTGGCGACGCATTCGTACTTGATAACACGTTACCTACCCTTACAGCTTACAACTTCTGACAACACTTACCAGTTAATAATACAAGTATGGGGCAAGGTTTTAAGGGCTTATCATTCGCTGCCGATAAAAAAGGGGGAAAAAAGCAACAGCTAAACTCGTTCATGCCAAATGTGTTCGCTACTGAATTTTTTGCTTGATTTGCTTTCGCACCTTCAATTTTCCACCTTCACCTGGGTGGGATTGTTAATGGTATCAATCACGCTTACCTAACTAAATCTAGCTGCCCATCAGCGAAGCCCGCAGCCTGGGCAGGCCGTTATCAATTAGCGAAATTACTCTAGGAGAGCGCGTCTCAGTTCGTTGGGAGTTGGCTTGTTCTTTTTGGGAAACGGAGCAATGCACCAGATGAGCGAAATGGGATCCGATCATTAGTTTAAGCAATTTTTCGTTATCAAATTAGCTTGCCTACCTTGTTCAACAAAAGTTGAACAATTTCTGAAGATTTCCCCCTTTTATGCTGCCTTTTTTCTTTTTTTTTGTTTTCCTTTAGAACTCTTTCGCTTTTGCTAACTATAGTTGTGCTTACACTTGTATATCGTTATAAGCTATACGCTCTTCTCTTTATATATATGTATGTATTTGTATTTGTTTTTATCCACCCTTAGCTTATGTCAACGTTATAGGCTCCAACTCGATCAGTTAATCCGGTGTTCCCTAATCCGAATTGTGGTAAATATAATTTGATATCAGGCTCACACTAGGAAAAAACGATGCTTAAAGTAGTAGTTTTACTATCTCCACCCCACCCGATCGTCTACTTCGCATGTGTTATCAATTTGTTGTTGTTTCTCCACCCTATACTTTACCTATTTCTTCCTACCGGTAAGATAAGTTGTGTTTATGCGTTCACGTGTGAAGCAGACTATCTGCGTTGTTAACCTTACATTTCATTTCCTGTAGTGGGAATTTTTATCGCATTGTTTGTTTTTTTTTTTTTTTGTTTGACATTAACATCCATTAACGTGAGACATACTGTGTGTTGATGTGCAGGATTGAATGATAAATTGATGGGAAAATAAAGTAATATTACAAAAAAAAAAATCGAAAATTACAGGATGCAAGCACTACGTTGTATGGGCACGACTTTTTACACACTTTTCCAGCCATAATCGCTTCATAATCGTTCTTTTCTTGCATAGCATTATTAAACGGATCTACTAGTTTCGATGGCAAACTGGCACAGCAAGTAGGGAACAACTTAACTTTACTCACAGCCGTACTTGAAATTTTGCTTTATCCTTCCCTACTTTTTCTACTTGTCCAATTGGATACAAACAACAAAACAGACCCACACACCTACAAAATGCTTTCACAAACAATCAACAAAGCTTCTAAAAGATGTTCAGCTTCTAGTTTCAAAACAAACGCATAAATAAAGGCGAGAAAAACAGCCCATCTTTTCGTTTTGTGCAAATCGCCATAAACATTCCATCATTTATTGCATTCTCTTCATTTTATCAACAAACGCATTTTACTTTACCCAACCGTTTAGGTGTTCTCTAAGCATAGGAATTATGAATGGGTTATGAGTGAAGCAAAAAAAAAAGAAACGCGCCCCGAAAAACAACTCATTCATCTTTGGCACGAAAAACATAGCAACAACAAAAGCAAACCACCTCGAACGATCGTGCAAGACGATCACCGACCATAGGTGGCATCCTTTTTTTTTGTCGTCTTTAAACTTCCCCTCTGATGACGTACGAGGATGCGTTGGCAAAGTAAAAAAAGGGAAAAGAATTCAAAAATAGTTAAACATCGTCACCCATCGGCAGGGTCGGAGGCCTGTTCGAAACAATGCCACTTACACCGACAGGCATGACGTACTGGGGCTGGCATATTGGCTGGAATTAAACGCCCTCCTTTCCGACCCAACCAACAGGCATCATCAACGGGCCCGGAAATGCCAACGCCGACCGTCCGGGCGCCACCATACCGACCCATTCTGGCCCATTCTGCTTCGGCCTATGACGTTTGTCACAACGGTTTGTTTGCACCGCCCGTTCGGTTCCGGTGAAGCAAACACCGGCCGAACAGAGTTGTAAAAATACGAAGGAAAAGACAGGGGGGAAAAAACCAGCAGGGTAGGATGGTTGGGATCTATTTTTACGATGAGTCAAACCACAGCCGAAACACAACGCACTGGGTCCCACTGGGGTAATACGCAGAGGGTAAAGTAGTACGTCTACCGAGACAGAGTTCGAATTCCCTCTGTGTGTGTTTGGGGGGGGGGAGGCCAATTGAATAGATCTCTGCCGCTGACAGGTCTGGTGGAGGGAAAGGAGAGAGAGAGAGAAAGAGAAAGGGAGCGTGAAGAAGGGAGACCATTGCTAAGGGTGGTGGGTTAGGTACACCACCATCCCTAGATCAAACCACTGGTCTTGACGGATGCGCACTTGCGTCAAACCGTAAGCTCACAAAGAAACCGGTCGTAAAGGTAATGGCAATTGCCCATTTTCGAGAAGATTTTTGTCACTTTTCTCTGCCGGCATAGGTTACTCTTTTAGATTCATTTTTTTTTTGTTCCTCTCAATACCGAAGCTTAAGTTTTGTCATCTTGAAAGTGACGTTGATTGTGTGCAAATATAAGTTGCTATATTTAATTGCGCCAACCGCGGTACTCCAAGGGCAACCCCTCGACGGGACAGACAACGCACGGTTCAACTCCAGCACGGAAGCCGGCTCAAACATCCGAAATAGATCATCATCGATGTGTACAGATCATGACACACCTTCGCCTTTCCCTTCCAGCAAATCACATTCGATTACCGGATTGATACAGATACGCTGCGAATTGGCTACAAATACAGGTGAGTGGTGGTGTAAAAATACAAAACCCACCCCCCGAGTGCCTAATTCGGGACCGTCGGTTACTATAGTGCGGTTTCGGTGAATAATAATTCGACAGGACGCTAAGCGCTCCCAACTCCCCAAAACACCAAACAGTTGAGTGTTTTTCCAGATCGACACTAACAACAAAATATTCAAGTTCCTAGTTTTCTAACGCCCCCGCAGGACACAATCGTTAGCTGGAACATAAACGTTGCTGCTCATTCCATGTTCGCTGTCGTCGCCAAACAATGTATCTTCTTCATTCGCACAAAACAAAAGCTTCACCAGGGTGGAACAGGGTGGAACGATTTACCCACCGGTGGGAATAAATTTCCAATAAAAAGTAGAGTTTTCCAACGAACTAATCAGCACAACATCATCAGTCCCAGCAGCGCTAGGGACGCGCTTTTAGCCCATGTTTGTTTTGGCCACTGATGTTTTTTTGTATTTTATTTTATATAAATCGTGCGAATTAGGGCAACTTTATGAGCAGAAATCCAGGAAGAGTATTTCGAGCAGAAATAAAAACATTAATCAAATTATATTCGCTTCCATAAGTGGTATAATCTAAACTGAATATCGCCCACAAAAGCAGCTGAGCTGAGGTGACTTGTGTCGCACATTCCGAATTAATTGCACTTTCTTGCACACGTTAAGCAATGGTCTTTTCGTCTGTTGCTGGTAGGAAAAATCCCAACAAACCCTTATCATTGTCTCCTGAAACAGGATGGAAAGTTTCCATAATCTCCACTCTACTGTGGCTTGCCGGTGGAAAATTACCACCACCCACATATGCTCCATCGTCACACTCGATTACATCCAACCGGGAAGGTGATACCCGAGTGGGTTGTTATGCTTATCGTTGTCTTTCCTTAAAGCCTTCCTTTTTTGTCCACACTCAAACGCAAATGATGCGAAAACAACAAAATTCCTATTAAGCGTTCCGCTCAGCCGTTTCGTATGATTGCGTAACGGAAAGCTCCAGTGCGCCATAGTGGTGGACAAACAAAATCACATAATTACCAAATACCACAAATGAATGTCACGTGTCGCTTTGTCGTTCCGAATTGTTTTTTTTTTGGTTTGTTGGGAAAATGGAGTTTTTTCTTCATCTATTTGTCTTTGTCTCCAATATCCTAACTCTCGCATTCTCATTGACATAATTAGATAAATAAGATTGAGAAAAAAAATGCTCGCACCCATACCGCATCCGACTCATCCGTCAGCCAGCACACTAATGAGGCTCGATTGGATGGAAAACTTCTCAACACCACCACCAGGCGATTGAGGGAAAATTTTCCATTCGCTAAGTCGCTTCGCCTTTTTGCAAAAACCCGTTCCACGAATCACCGTCCGTCTGGGTTCCTTGGAACGGCTCAAGCTCCTACTGTAAAGACGCTAATATTGTTCGGAATTTTAAGGGCGCACGATGATGTTATCGATTCCGGAAAAGCACATTTTCATCGAGCACACACACACACAGACACACACGTACAAATGCTTGCATCCTGTTAGCGATTGGTATAGAGGGTTCCTTTAGCTAAAACGATAAAGGTTGATCCCTCGCCGATGAATCGCAGCAAATCGGATCGGCAAATCGGGAGAAGGGGGATTCAATCAAGCGCAACACAAGCGTTGTCGTAGCGACACATCGAACGCAATGAATGCGACGCACAAATGAGCTCGAAACGATCTACCCAAGCCGTACGCTGCGACACGAATATGGGAAACGGAATGGAGCCGCTAGGATCACTTCCAATATTATTTCTATCATCACAAATTTGGTTTAGCTCCATACAACGTCGCACCATCGTGTCGTACCGCGTGGCCCGGTTGTCGCTGCCGTCTCACCGTTTCCGAGACCGTTGGCGTTGCTTTGTTTAATTGCTGTCCTCGGCCGTGGTTGACGTCGGTCATAGGGAGGCAGTCGCTGTGAAGGCCTGGCGCCGCTTCATCACGCGCGACTTGTGCAGCTCACCCTTGTGACACGGTACGACCGTGCCCTGGCTGACCGGTGGTTGCCGTGTGCCATTGTTACCGATCAGCGTACCTGCGTAAAAGGGTAGCAAACAAAACAAAGAAGATGTTAAAGAAATTGATTATAATTATAACAAAATTTAAATAAAAAAAAATCTTTACAAAAGAAAACTATAGTGCAAAATTGGTTCAGTAAAGCGATTGAAGTAAACAACACTTACCAAACATTTTGCTGACGGAAAATTTGCGTGGCTTGACTGGGCGGGCCCGTGACTCTACCAGCAAGCGCTCGAACGCTTTGTAGAGGGCGGGCGTGTTGTCGGCGACCGACACTTCGCAGAAACCGATCGCGTGCGATGCGGCCAACGATGCGCCTTCCGTTTCCTGAACCTGCGTGCGAGCGAAAAGAAGATAATGATGGATTTGTTGTTATTAATTTGAATGGAACGGCAAAGCAAAAAAACACACAAATAAGCTACAAATTCCTGGCAGAACAGTCACGGTACTCTGTAGCAAAAAACAGCAAAAAAAAAAAAACGAACGGACACCGGAAACTAGGTTAAGTGGTTTTCGCTGTACAGAGCGCCCAAGTTTTGTTTGATATTTTTGCATACTTTCCCTTCAATGTCATGGGGTTTTTTTCTCGCGATCTTTGATAAATCTTTGCTCCAAACCCCACGCCTAAGCGATCGCTTAGTGATGAGAAATTAATGGCACTCGGAGCGTCTGCAAAGTTAGGACAGAAACAAAAACATTTGTCAAAACGCTCCGGGTTTTCCTTCCGTGCTGCCGGCACCGTTCGCGATCTCATTCGTGCATGTTTCTGTCGCAGCGCTAACAAATTGGCACCGATTGGCCGTATCCTAAGCACCAAGGTTAACGAACTGCCACCCGAACCAGTGGCCCGGCAACGGCTGGTGACACAGCCTTCGGTGACATCTTAATCGGTCTGTGCGAATCTGCCGTGACGCTGCCGGTGCTGGCGGTCGACAAAACAACCCTTACCTTTACCGTTCTGGTCAGGTACACTGAGTCCTGTGACAACACCCGGCGGGGTGAGGGGGGAGGGGGAGGTCTAGCAAAACTAGGTCAAACAGATAGCAAACACTGGATAATCGTTCGCCACCGGCCACACGGGGTGCTGGGGTGGGCTGTCAGCGGTTTTGGCGGCGATGTTCGACCGTTGTGTTCAAGTCGCTGCCAACCCGATTGGCATCATAATTAATTTCGATTAACCACTAACAAGCTACTTCGGCGCGCTGCCTGTACGACATTTTGCAAAAAAACATCCCAGCTCAGCTGCGTTCTGTTTCTTTTCGTTTGTTCATTTTTTTTCTTCTCACAATTGCAAAAACAAAAAAAAACCCCTATTTGCCAAAATGACACGTGTTAATGAGAGTTTTGGTGTATGGCGTGCTGGTTAAGAGCTGCTTCGACGGCTAAACTAGTGCGGTAAGTGCTAATTTCATGCGAATGGTGCATCCTGTGCAAAGCGTGACTAATGAGTGCATGCGAACGTTTCGCCCAACAGGTGAACGCTCACACCGAGGCACGAGGCCAACGAGGCCAATCCGGTTCGATGCTGTTTTCGTCTCCATCTTGGAAAGGTGAGTGAAGGGTTAGGAGGATGAGGAGGAGGAGGAGGGGGGGGAGATGGGATTTCAATCTTCTTTTTCTTCTTTCTTCACTTCTAAACCTGCCAACTCGATGGTCGAAATTCGGGGTGCAATCGATCGACCGCTCACACCCGAACGGTACGATCATGCACGATGCACATGCAGTCGGTGCATGCTCACGCGATCACGTACCCATCCGTGCATAAATAATTCCCCTTTCGGGTGAATTGGTGGGCTTTGTGTAAACAATATCACATTCCTTTCCACCCGAAAACCTATTCCACCGGTGCTCGTGCTTGCGGTTTGTTCGCACGACTTCCTAAATATTTATCTCCACCGGCAGAGGCGTACTGGTGCACAAGTCTTCCGGAACAGAAAACCACAACCCACATGATGCAAGAAAGCGCATTTCATTCATGATTTGTTTTGTGTGCTCTCTACTTTTTTTTGTAGCAATTGTAACATTTTATGGCTTTTTTATAGCAAAAATAGTTTGGTTTGGGAAAGCTTAATTTCGATAAACAAACAAAATATTTAAACTATATATCTCATTGAAATAATTCCACGAATTAATATAAAAATCAAGCACCTAGCAGATTCCATTGACCTGACCCACGTGGCAATGGAAAGAGCGAAACATTTTGATCGTTATAGCAAAAAAAAAACATTCAATATATCCATGAGCTGTCGACGGCCGCTTGCTAACCAATTCACACTCCCGAGCCCGCAGACCACTTTGCAGCCAATCGATAATAGATTTATTCCAGGAAGAAGAAAAAACTCATTCGATAGTCAAGCGAGGTTCGCTCACCACATCACCAGCAGCGATCGAAATTCGGAATTCCACATCACGGTCAAGATCATCACGATACGATCACGTGTAGGAAAGTTTTGATTCAGGGCAGAACGAAACGAATTCCTTCCAAGAGGACTTCCCCAGATTTGTTTTTTGCTTCTTGTTGTTGCTAAGCTCCATTGTCGAACGATTCACGCACATGTCGAGCATGTCGGTGGAGACGCATGGTGTTTTTCGCGGAATCACTAATAATCCGACGATCTTCCTCCATGGCTTCCCGATGTGTTGCATACGTGCGATACACGAACGCATACGCATGTTGCGTGTGAATGTTTATGCAGCAGCGTGGAGAAACGTTTCACCGAGCATCGTTTCACTTCCCATCGCTAATGGGTAGGAATATCGCGATTGAGAATTTAAGGTGTAGTAAGAAGCAGTAGGGATTAAGAAAATTCACTTCTTCCCTTGTTTTCTTCCACCTTTTTGCAAATCTTCGTGTAACATGATTCGCTTAAAATACCAATTTTCATTTTCGATAAAGAAACACAACGACTAGAAACGATTGAATGATCCGTAACGGTGGATCCCTCCTCCTGTTCGATCCGTTCGATTGGTAAAAGGTCGACGAAGAAAGAAACATTTCCATTACCTTTCCATCTCGCTCACCATGCTACCGAGCTGTCCGATACGGGACAGGGAGAAAAATGATTCCCACATCGCATTCCCACTGAATTCTCTTCGCGGTTTAAAAAACAAAATGCTCGTCCACGTACACGCTTCGGTCTCGGGTTCCATTCAATTTCACGTCACGCTCTAATTACCGTACGCAGATACAGACGTTTTGGCATTTTGTTTCTTCAGAGCGTGTGGTGTTTGTTTTTTTTTTGTATCTTCCTTGCTTTAAATTTTGTGCTACCCTACACCCATCACGGTTGAAACGCGGTGAAAAATGAACTTTTTCGCAACATAATCCAGACGCTACCATTGAACGGTTTGAACGCTATTTACCCTGAGAGGACGCTGTAAGAACATTCTCTTCTGGATCTTTGGGGCGATCTTGGAGGTTGCACGATGTAGACGATGGGTTTTAACTTAATTATCAATTTTCACCGTGCATCAGCATCAGCATTAGTAACAGCTTCAAAAAAAAAGCTATTGAAGGTTGACGGGAGTCTCAAACAAATTACCAAAGAACTGACGAAATGGGAATGTCATTGGACTGGATGCAACAACCGTTTTTGGAGCAACAAATTGGAACTCTTTGCTGCAAGGAGCGTACACATGGTGTAGGTTTTTACCTTCGCAAGGGCAACGAGTTGGACGTGCAAAGTCCCAAGAGCGAGCAGAAGCGTTGGGAAATTACTATTCCAACATCAACTCACGGCATTCGTGCGACGGTACACAACCGGTTACCAAGCGGTCTCGGCATCATGAATGTAGCCAATTGTCGCTGTTCGTTACTCAGACGACGTAACGAAAGATTCAAAAACTCAGACGTCATGCGGACGTCTAACGTTAGGAACGCTATACTTGTCAAAATTGTAAACCACAAAAAAAGGAGGGTAGCCATTTTGGAGAAGCCGACAAGTTAACACGTGTTTTAGAGGTTCCGCGATAAAAGTACAATTAATACAAAATAAAACAAACAACTGAGCTAATCAGTCGCCTACGGCAAACTATCACCCGTACCAACTCAATCAACAAAGGTCCAGGTGTTGCGGATCGGTGAGCTTTAAGTAGTTTCGCACCGGTTCTCCAACTCGCTTCCGCCATTAGGCGGAATTCTTCGCGTTGCCAACCTCTAGCCCAACCATTTGGCAAAGTGGAAGCTCTCCAATTAACTGGCTGCCGGGTGTACGTCCACCCTGAAGTGGGTTCAATGGCAACGGTAAGCCCACCGTGTACACTCACCTCACGCAAATGATCCAGATCGGCCTTGTTGCCAACGAGGTAGGCCGACGGTGCATTCTGCAGCTGTCGCAGCTCGGCCAGTGACCGCTGGGCGTACTCGTAGCTGCCCCGGTCGGTGATGCTGTACACGATGAGACAGGCATCAGCCCACTGGATCTGTTCCACCGGGAATCCGTTGTCGTTTTCCGCCGAAATGTCCACGATTTCCACATCCAGCACACCGCTGTCGAGCGTTACCGTTTGCTTATACAGCAAATCCGTGTTGGAGCTGTACTCGCCGATGAATCGCCTTGTCAGGTATCGTACAGTAAGAGCTGGAAAGAGAGAAAGAGAGAGAGAGAGGCACATCAGTAAACTGGCACATCCTTGAGTGTGATTTGCTTTGCAGTTGTATATCCTTTCTCCACAGCAAACTAGCCTGAAAGAATGTTGTTTTTTCCCTGGCAAGTGGCAGTTATTGCAATTTTCGATCCATTTCGAATGCGCCTCCGGGCAAACCGGGACATTGCATGACCCTTGCTGACTCGGCTACTGCTGGAAGGCACACGTGCCAGCGTTAGCGTACATGTGGCCAGCACGAGGTTACATCTCGACACTGTTGCAAAACATTTCGCAGCAGGTATCTGCAATTGGACGCTTCTTATGCATCCCCAGAAGTTGAGAGTCTTGTAATGTAATCTTTTCATTTTATTCAAAAAAAAAAATTGTAGCACCAGAAATAACTCATTGAAACTTTCGTCACCACGAAATTATAAACGTGTGAATGATCGTTTCATCACCAGAGCATCTTCAAGTTCGAAGGCTAAATCGTGCCCGAATCGCAAATGATTGACTACGGCCTCGAGGTCATGTGCGGGAATGTGCAAACGACACCGTTATTAGTCACTGAGCTTCTGTCGATTACGTCCACGCCGACTTTCCTTAACCTCAATATTCGCGGTTTTACGTGTTCCCCAACGCCCATAGTCTGCTCTCAACTTCAATGTCTTCCTCCTCAATCCTTACGGCAAATCACTAACCACCACCACTTGCCACAGCCAAGATTGTGGGATACATACACGCGTCAATCCCCAAGATTAACTCCGAAATTGCGTGAGTGTGATGAACAATTTCCTACTTCCTCGTCACGAATTGCTAACGCGTTCGCACAAGGGTAATGGGTACCACTTTGCCCAACACTTTTCCTTCGACCAATACAATACATCTTAACCGCACCGCAGATTTTTTACGACCGTACGATGTGTGGCCCGGGAAAGCAAAACAAAAAAGAAAGGCCCAACGAGAAGATGGACGAAGAAATTGACCACTGACAACGTGTGGACCCGAGATCTAGGTCAAAGACGCGTCGATAAGCGAAAACGGACGGTCGGCTTATTCCTCATATCATATTTGCTTTCCATTTGCGGATACATCGAAGTTCGGGGTTTTCTTTTGCTTTCTGCCGGCGGTACACGCAGTGACAGCCCACATACATTCTGCCGGACTGTATTTTCTGCTCGCAGTTAAGTTTCGTTTGAGCTAATTGATAAATATGACAAACATCTGCCGGCCGGTAGGGTGACCCTGCGAACATTTTGCTTTCATGTTGGCCACACAAATTGTCAACCGTTCGAGTGGGTTGGTGTTTTTTTTTCTCCTGCTTGGCCAAACTTTTCTCCAAATTTCCCACCAACCGGACCCGGCCGATATGGAGGAAGTTGTCAATAGCCTGCTCAATTGTGCATGTGCGAGTGAAAAGAAAATGATACACCGAGCCGAACGTATAAGTGTGTCATAGATGGGACGCACACAAACAAACAAAAGGTGCCCTGGTAGAATTTGTCTCAACCCACACGGCCCGTGTGTCAGCGCGGAGCCGTACCGAGCTGTCAATCATACCGAACGAGCACGATCGGCCAACGTTGTGTCCCGAAAACTTTGGAACGCCATCAATCTCGTTTGGTGCGAACGGTGGCAGGAATAATTGAGGTCGACGGCCGCGTAGCTGTCAACGCGAGAGGACACAACAACTCCGGGTGGGGGGAGGGGGGAGAGGGGGTGCTGCGAAGGGTCAAGTGTGAAAGAAGAAATGTTCAGCATTAAGCGGCGTGGAGATCTTCCCACGGTTGGAACACGATTTTGGCTGTGTTCTTACTAAAACACACAGACTGCAGACGCTTTGTAAGGCAGAACTATCGGAGCGGAAGTTTGTCCCTCATCTCAGCCAAAACAACGGAAACGGCCCACTGTGGTCCTCTAATCGACACTCTAATGGACGCTTAATAGTTCGCTCGCTTGTAAGGGGGCAGTTCGTTGCCCCCAAGGGAAAGACGTTTCGACGAAAGGACGTGGGACGATTGGCACGAACCCCAAAGACCGGATAAATCTTTGTCCGGAAGTAGCACTTTAGCCTGGTGCCACCATCATCAAGAGGTGCGTAAAATGTCATGGTGTGCGTGCGACGACGACAACATCTCACTCGAGAGTGTAGGCTATCGAACAAAAGCGCACACAATGTCATCTTCCCCGTGGAGCACCCTTTGACGAGACCGCATGCTGAGTGATTGAGTTGCGTTTGATCCGTGCCCATTTAATCCAAGCAGCCAACACAACTGGCTAGTGTTGCCAATAAATCAATTCCACACAACACCGTTTTTGTGTTAAACGCCGGATCGTGGAGGAAAGATACAAACACCAGCTCTGGCTGGGAGGTGGCAATAAGAGTTACTTTTGCTACGCCATTCGAACCACTCGGAAAATGGAAAAGCATCTTTGGCGCAGCGTGATTCGCAACTAAGCAGCTCATGCAGCGGGCAGCTATGTTTACTATTGGCCGCGGCTTTCAAGTCAACAGTTTGCCACCATCCGGACGGGTCATGGGAAAATTGGTGCATGAAATTGTAAGTAAACTATCAGATGTGGCCACAAACTACCGTGCAATCGAACATTTATCGAAAGAGTGTTTTTTGCTTCCCGGGCGATGGCGCTGTACGAATGGAAAATAAATACATCCAACGACACGTAAAAGTAACATAAAATCGCTAACGAGCACACGCCCGTTCCGTTAAATGTTGCTGCTAAAGCGTAGTTTAATTGAAGCGCAGTTTTGAAGTTACGTTCTTTCATATGTTCTGCAGCCGACGTCCGAAAATGTAGAAAATTATTGAATTTTGCTTTTTTAAATCTTCTCATCCTGGTGCTCAATCACAAAACAACCCGTAAACGTACGTATTTATGTATCGCTGTCGACTTATTACCCTCGTTAAAGTGCGCCATACTAACCCATTAAATGTGCGCTGCGTACAGACAGGATGGAAGATACGATTTTTGGGGGATGCATGCAACAAACTTCCCTGCGCAACTTCATTGACACGGATTGTGCACACATGCAACGTAAACAGCTTCTCGCAACAGTAAATGTGTATTGTTTACTAAGGTGCAACACGGAACGGGGATCACAATATATTTCCGCGTGCACGCACGCCGCACGAAAACGGGATGGAAAATTTCTACCATTTGCTTCACCTGCATTGCTGGTGCATCATGCGGAACCGGTTTTCGAGTTCGGGGTTGTACGTTTATTTGTTCGACTGTTTATCCGCAACCGGGGCTTGCCGCATCTCGTGGATCTTCACTAGCTTCCAACGGTTCACAGCAGCAGCAGACGATCGGATGAATATTTGAAACTAAATCCATCGAGGGGTGGCAAAAATTTGGCCAGGCCAGCAGTGACAGAGTGGATATTTATTTTACTACCCTTTCTCTTTTTGTAAACCATTCTGAGACACACCCGGATGTTACGTGGAGTTTCGTCACACAAAACTATTAGCTTCCTAAACGTTCCTTTGAACATTCGCTCGGTAGGGAAAGATTTTCCACAGGATCTTTCCTACCTTT
>STHB01007650.1:0-15042 GCA_018908115.1 Anopheles rivulorum | reverse complement strand
TGCTCTTTTTTGGCTTGTGGAAAATCTTTGGGAAATTTGAATAATTTTTGTTATATTTGTTAAAATATTTATGAATTTATTTAAACATAATAAATTTTTTTCTCCAGCTTGGGCAATCTTTTTAGTTGCGAATATGTTTTACAAACAATAAGTATGAACAACTTTTAACAATTTTAAAACATATTTATCATTTGCTAGTCTTGTTTTGAAGGTACAAAGACTATGCTTTGTGAGTGGGTTTGATTTTATTGCTATAGTCATTATATTTCTACAACATTTTTAACTAGTACTTTATTAACTGCGCTTTAGTTAGAAAACAATACAGTTTTTGTCAATGTTCTTCATTTTCCACGATTTTCATGATTTCAGTATAACAAGTCATGAAAAAAAATCCAGTACGTTACACGTTACAAATAAAATTAAGAAACACTGACAATGCGTTACCATCTAGCATGTTGCGTTACCACCGTAAGCTCGTTATGAAGCGCGTAACGCGTAATGCAGCATCGCAGTTCATATCAGTCTAGACGCTACCCCTAAACTAACCACTGTCAAGCTATTTACACTTAACGCATCTAAATCATGATTACTATGTATAAAAGAAAATGCACCCGTGAGCAGTTGGCGTGGAGTTCACTGTATTTCAGTTAAGCTTTGAAAGCTCTCGCAAAGCTGGAAGGGTATCTTCTACTCTGTCGCGTAAAAACAAATGTGTTTATGTAATTTATGCTGTGCATTTTATAGCATGCCCGTCCTACTGAATAAATGTATGAAAATTTTAAACTTTTTTTTTGCAACACCTAATTTTATAGAATATAATTCCACGCGTTATTTGTAAAGTTTCGAACTATAAATTCGAAAGTTGAACGGAAAAATAAGTTCCTAAAATCATGCGAAATAAAGCATAACATGTTAATGTACTCCACTGCTGACATTGGAACATCGATTACATTAGCCCATCTTCCAGTCGTTCCACTAATTCATCTAAAGGCTAAATCATATAAATAACGGCAATTACTGTTCCATCAGTACCAATGGGCAAACCTCACCGCGAGCAAACCTTGGACAAATATTGAATGAAACAAAACAAAACCAACCAACAACAAAATCCTAGTCTTTTCACCGAAACTACACACAAACACATACAGCAAAAGTCGAGCACAATTTGGCGAAGGATGGCCATGCTTGCATCAAAAAGCCACAGCGCGGAATCAAGGGAAAAGCGTGCCCAAAATGCGTCACGTTTTACCATTCACCTGGCCTGGCGCACCTAGGCATTGATCTTGATCTTTGGCAACATTTTAGCTGATTACTGTTTGAAGCCTTTGCGTGTAACAATCATCTAAATAGATCCTTCGCCGATCAGGTGTTTCTGTTCGTCGAATAAGCTGCTTTACTCTTCTAGTTGTCTCACTCCCGCCGCTCGACGCCGTCGTGTCTTTGAAAGCATTCGGTCACCTTGGCGTTTGGAGTCGGCACAGCTATCGGCACAATGCTAAGTGGACCGTGTTCTTTCACTCCACCCGGCCATTCGAGCGGTGGCCCAGGCTTCGGAAAGGCTCGTCCTGTTACGTGAACGAGCCCGAAAGGAAGTCGGCACGATACTAATGCACTTCGATCGATTCGATGCTTCGAACGATTCACTAAACGCTAAGCGTGTCGTCGCTGCTGCGCTTATCTCCGTGGCCCTGGGTCCGGAAATGAATTCGCGGCTTCATTTTGGCTTTATGCCATTTGTGTGCGCAGTTCGATCGCGTGTTGGAATGAAATAACGAAACAAATGTAAATCTGTGACAGAGTAATCACTATGCGAAAGGTAAATTTGGAAACGTAATGGAAACGTGCAAATAAAGATGTAAAATACATTGATGGACGATTTCCATTACGATCGTAGGCAGTATTTAGAAATGTGTCTACTGAAAACAAAGAAACAAAGAAAATTAATAAAGAAACGTTGAAGAAATATAAAACCTATAATAAATGCACAAGAACATGATAAAAAAGTGAAAAATAAGTTTGAATCAATAAAAAAATAATTAAATTTCTAATAACCAAAAGACGATACAAACATCATCAGCACAAAAGCAAACAAACACATTGGATAATTTCCTACCGTCTCACACTAATGGCAGCGTATTTTCCAAATGAAACAAACGCATTGACTTACAAATCTCATCTAACCGGTTTGATGTTTGACTTTTTTATTTCGAGACACAGCACGCTCAAGACAAGGGCACCGAAACGTTTTGCAAAACTCGTTCCAAAATGGTCAGAATGCAAGAATTCTCTAAGGGCGGCCAGTCCGCCGTACTCGTGGGTGCATGGTGCGTGCTTACTTCCGGTCAGGTTTTGAAGCCGGTCACGCACCTGATAGCATTGAGTCGTCGCTTTCCTTTCGGCTTTGGCCATACGATTCGTTGGCGTGCGGTTCGGTTCGGTTCAAGGCATGGAAAATTTTAACCCGATTCTAGCACCGCACGGTCCACCCATTTTATGTTTTGGGCTTGTTTGGATGATTCACTTTTAGCTAGAGCTGGTGTGATTTTCTTATTAATTTCTTGTGTGTTTTCGCATACGTTGGCGTCAGCGAACTGTTGTTCGCAACACCGGATCGCTTCACCTTCGATGCCCTTTACGACGATTACATCCGTGATCCATGATTCGCCAAAAGTTCGCTCTATTTTCTTTTGTTTTACACTCATCCTCATCACTTCCTTAAACGTCATTGCTCTTGTTTTCGTTTTTTTTTTGCTCGCCGTTTCCTCCAGCGTTTCGCGCAGTATTCATCATGCTGCTCTAATAATTGCAAATTAAAATTGAAGCATATACAATTACATTTACAACAAAAAAAAAACAGCGAATAAAAAAACATACCCCGGAGTTGGCCGGAAATATCGTGCAAAGAGTTCACTAATGTCGGCTAATTATTCTCCAATTGAAAAATTCGACATCCATACCTCTAGGAGGATCGACCTTGAAATGGCCAATCCGGTGTGTCTTTGTTTACCGATACGGCCACTGCCAAGGACGACCGGCTTTAGCATAGCAGAAAACTGAGGACGAAAACCGTGTTGGCGCTTTCCACGGTTGAGAAGAGGCTTGTCTGCGGGCTTGCTTGGAGAGTACGGCGGTGTGTATGGAAGGGTGAAAAGAAGATTTATTTATACTTTTGTTTATATTAATTAGTTTTATTTGAAATTTTGTAAATAGAAAGTTAAATTTTTCAACTTTAAAAACAAAACAAAAATGTAATTACTATTCATAATTTGATCCTTACACAAAACTTTCAGTAAAATTGGGTCCAACAATTTATTTCCTTAAGTTAATATTAAAAATTAATTTAAATGTTTATCTAACCGGTATTTAAACTTCCTCAATTTTAATTGCTTACAAAAAATATTAAAAAACAGTAAGCAATTCAATTGCTTAAAAGATCAAACCAATCAACCACCTTTTCACCTTTCGTCAAACTTAATTTCTGTTCAAAGTTTGGTAGAAATGTTAAGAACCACCTCAAATCAAGTACTTGCTTGGCAACCGGCAAACGAGAGAAGAAAAAAACCCCTGGCTGCTGAATGAAGTAAAAGACAGGCAAGAAAAACCTCCTGCAAATGGAAGAGAGAGAGAGAGAGAGAGAGAGAGAGAGAGAGAGATAGAGAGAAAGAGAGAGAGAAATAATCCCTCCACCAGCATCATCGACCTGCGAGCGGACCAGCGCCTAACCGTGCAGGTCAACTGGTGTGTTGTCCGCGAATTCCGTACCGTCTCTCGCTCGGTGCGTCGGGTCGGAAATCATTAAAAGAGCGGCTACGCACCGCGAAAGCTAACAGACGTTGTAGCGAACTCGCCGATCGCGGACGTCCGTTGTTACCAACTACTATTACTTTCCCTGCGCAACGAACGAACACGCTGAGGCTGCGTGTGGAACGGAACGCTCGGAAGAATACGCATCCAACATAATCGAGCTGTAAGCAGTGTTGACAGTGTGCCCGACCGTTTGCCAAATAGGAAGTGTCAACACGTAATTCAATTGATTTCCCAGCGTCCGACGACAGCGTCCGGCCTACCGTGTACAACTGCGCGTACGCGTGTGGCTTCCCTAGTGACGCGATCGTCTCTGTGTGTGTGCGTGTCTGTTTAAAGTGTGCTCTAGTGTGCCGTGTTAAAGTGATTCGTACGCAAAACGCTTAAGCTTAATCAAACACCAACATCATCATCATGCTGAAGTTTGTGACCGTGCTGAGCGTACTGGCCTGGGCCGGTACGGCTGTTGGGCAGGAAATTCGTAAGTATCATTACAATTTGAGACAGTTGAAATAATTCGGACAAGGTTTTAACGCGGTGAACTTGCCCTCTGTTGTGAACACGACCGACACGAGGCTGCCGGGCTTCCTTTCACGGTGTTGTAATGCTCATGGAGTGATCAACTGTCATCATTACCATCCAACTATGATGAGAGATGCGTTCGTTTCGTTTTTTTGTTTGCGTAGGAATCAAGTCCATCCAAGCGTCCAAGAGCACGAACTTGAAGTTTAGCGGGGACGTTGTAGAGTTCTCGTTTGCTACCGGCAGAATATTGATGAATGTCTCGCAATGGTCATCAAACTCATCACAAAACCCCACCATGACACAGCATGTTTAGCGCTATCGTGAATCATTTGGCCGGTAAGTGGCCAGGGCGTCTACCTACCCGTCCATGATGTAACTCACTATCAAGTACAGAGCTTTGTTTAAAAGGATCTTACCAACATTAGCCATTCGGCAAACCATTGGGCAAGAAGGTACGATTGCACCGGACTGAAACGCATCCGCACTCAGGCATCCGGTGTTTGTAAACTTGCAACTTGCAGCAAACGGTTGCAACCGTGCATTTGACATTCCTGGCTCGGCCTAACGCAATGTACTCGCAACAACGTTTGCTTGGATTCCGCTACTAATCCCCTCGTACGGCGATCGCGTAGATCACGTTGTTCGATCGCGGTAGCAGATGGCGTGAGAACACTCGACCGAGCGGCGGAAATAACCTTTTGTGCCCCCCTTTAGGGAGGTGTTACATCAAGGTATCGTCTAGCAGGTGTTTTTAGTGATAACCACTGGCCAAGTGTGTTACGTCTAATTGGTATTCTGAGCGTCGTTGTGTTTTGATGATCTACGATTGAAGGAGGAGATTTTCTTTTAATAAAATCAACAAAAGAGTTTGACCACGCGTTTTCTAACTAATACTTCAAACCTCCGCCAGAGCTTTCTTGGCAACTTTCCACATACAAAATAAGAAAAAACCGACATTAAACTTAACCGAATTGCTTGTCATTTTAAGTGACATGGGGATCCATTAACCTCTCCGTAGTAAAGAGCTAACTGTCGCACGGCATGTTTTAACGGATCTTTGATGAGTTTCTGTACCTTCAAACCTCCCTCCCTGACATTGACGTCACCTCCTCCTTCTCATCCTCCCTCTCCTCCAAAAATAAAAAACAGAGACGACATTCAGTGCTGCCTGCCACTGGGAAACCTTTGACTGTGTCTTCCATACGATCGTCATTAAGCACATCTCGGTCGTCGCTTTAGGATGTGAGCAGTTTTATGAGCCTTCGCATACCACTAACCCTACCCACTTTCTACCCTACCTCCCGAAAGGGGGGGAGGTAATCGACTCCCGGGCGCTTGGCAAGCGGGACCGACCGAACAAACTGAACTTAATTTATTATTTCACCCCGTAAGATGGGCTTCTCCGCTGCCGAGTGCTGAGCGCATGAACACCAGAGGTGTCAGTGGGTCAATGTCGAGGCATCGCAGATGTGTGCGTCGTAGATGTGCACCCGCCCATGACCAAACACCAAACCCCTCTTCTTGCTCTTGAAGGTCAACCCCGAAGTACCCGTCCGTTGTCTACCGAATCGGTTGAAGGTTCGATAGGCAATAGAAAATACAGAAGCTTAACACAAATCCATCTGCCCCGATCGGTCCGGTCCGGCTTGATGATACGGATATCTCTGCACAATGCGGCCGTACCGAGGTTGCGTAACGTTTCCCGAACGGATTCCCAGCATTGTTTACAGCCAGTGCGTAGCAGCGAATAGCCCCGAAGGTACTTTTCCGATTCCCTTTCCGATCAAAATGTGCGAAATGTGTGAATGAGGGCCGTGATGCTAATCGCAGCGTGCACACACACGAGCAGTTTTAGCTTATATCTTCTAGAATTCTGGGAAGTACGGCGCTATTAAGGGCAAGATTATGGCCGGCAACCCGGAACCCACTGCATCCCATCACGATCGGTCAGTGGGGGATCTCCAGCATTCAAATTGCATTTTATAATCGAAAGATCGTCGATCGTACACGGGCACGTGTAGTGCTGTGCTGGGTTGTCTAGCAGCAACTCATAAACGGGGGAACCACCATGAAGCACTGGGCACGAAAGACGAAAGTGGGTGCAAACATTTTGCAAAACTTGCCAACCTAATCCCACCGTTTGCAGAAACGTAGGAAAGAAAAAAAAAAACGTTAAACAAACCGGACCGCAAAGTGACATGTTTTTTTCTTTCTTTCTTTCCCGGCCCGCATAGTCGTATTTGCTCGTACCTAGTGTGTTAGCGGTGGTAATGTTTTCATGCGGTGCCGATGTTATGCAACTGGTGGCGTACTGCAACACGATGATGTGGGAAAATTGTGTAGAGTGTGAAAAATGTCCGCTCGGTGAAAGTGAGGAAGTGTGTTGTTGAGCTGGCCAATTGGTTCAACCTTTTTGGCACGAGCGACGGAAAATGTGACTGCTGAGTAGCAACACTGCTGCTGCTGCTAATGTTAATGCTGCGTATGTCCCCCTTTTTGTGGGTTACTGCGAACAAGTGCGCCCTAACACAAAGACCCCATTTTGACGATGACGCTCGTTGGACAAAGAATTTCATTAGCCATCTTGCTTATCCGGGGGTGCGGTACGGTTTAATAACCTCTAAATACGAGCGATCATGTCAGAGATACGTTTTACGAAATCGTACCGGCCCTTACCGGTCGTCGAACCATGTTCCACTACCTTCGCCCAACTCCGCGTAGTTGTCACTGAGAAGAACCTCAGCCCAACAAACGAATCGAACCATATGTAAGGGAACAGTTTAGCTCGTGATGTGTGCCGTTCGTCTAAGTAAATGGTATTTACTCGCTAAACAGTTCGGCCGGCACAGTCCTTGATGCGGTCCATGAAACCATCTTCATGGTAAAGTGTCCCATACACACGCAACAACGTAATGGACAGGTTAGGCAACGGTTAGGTGCGTATAAAGGCTCGCCGGCACTAGCCATTCGTGGTCGTGGTTGTGCGTCTTTAGCCGAATAAGATGACCTTCGCGGGAGTCTGCGTGCAAGCCGTGCTAGGGAGATGAGATGTCACTTACAAACGAGTGCCCTGCGAGCGTTTGATAGGTTGAGCGTTTGAGGATCGTCGACGACTTCGACCAATTTTTAGGCGTACATAGGCACGTGTCTTGCCTGAAATGTATGCCTTTTCCGCGGGTTGAGGGACTTTTCTTTCGACAGAAACCTAACCGGTTTATGTCGTGAGGCGGTATCTTGCACTCATTGCGGTCGCAAATAGGTAAAATCGGAGCCACATTTCTCGTACTGGTTGCTGGCAGCTGGGAAGACCAACGACCAACACCGTCTACAGGTGTCGTTAAACTTTCGGCACAAGACCTTGATTGCGCCACAGCTCGATTGCAGCGAATTCGTCCATGGGTACAACCAGAATACTAGCGGCTCCTGCTCAGACGTCACAGAGTGAATGCGTTTTTAAGACAACGAGTTCGGATGATATGGGTAGAACGATACGGACATTGTGAAAGGAACAGGAAGTACAGAATCGGATGACATGTTGGTTTATTCTTGACGACTATTCCGGGTTGTGTGCCGCCGATGGTGGGTTGTTGCAGTAATTGCTGTCAACATGAAGGGTAATTTACATAAGTTATATCATTCCTGGTGTGCTGGAGATAATTGTAACTTTATCAGTCGTTTTTGAAGTATTTAATGTGACAGTGTACAGGAAAAGTATTCACACTCTGCTATTAAGCATCACAAAACAAGGCAAGAACCACAGAGGCGAATTGGTTTTATAGAAATGGATTGAATACAGGAACATTGCCAGTCAGATATGGTTAAATTATCCTTAAAATCACCTTTGATTTACTGAGTAATTCAATGGTAATCTAAGGGTAATTTAGCAATTGTCACTTTGACATCTGTCAAACAACTAGTTTGACACATTCTTAGGGATGTTTTTAATTTCCCTTAATTAAATTAGGGGAAAATCTTGCGTTATACCATATGAATAAATATTTAAGAAGATTGTTGAAATATTTTTCCGTCACAAAAAGTCACAGTTAGCTCAAAAATGTTAAACATTACATTAAATTAAACCACTTTTACGAAATCCTTAAGAAATGTGGTTATTACAAATTATGTAACACATTGTAATGAAGAAAGATATTCTAGGCATGGAAACGGTTGGAATAATTAACACAACCGAACTCGATTATCGAACTGACCAAAGACACTGTCATAAAAACGTGCAATCAAAACATTTTTGTCTGTAACGGCCAGTGAAACTGAGGAAAAACAAACAACATTGATAAAACCTGGTCACCGGTGCGACATCGCGGGCAAACTATTTCACAACATCAGCAAACATTCCCCTCGCAAACATTCTGATTCTTGTCATTCCTTCCACAGCACCATACATCAAACAGTGTCGCCGTTCGGACCCAGCCCTGACCGACTGTTTGAAGGAAGCTTTGCAGCATCTGCGGCCCTATCTATCCAGCGGCATCCCCGAGATAAAGGTAAGTCCAGGCGACCTTGAACGGTACGGGGTATCGGTGCTTCTGCATCAACCAGAACCTGATTCGCTTCACATCGTGAAAGGCCAACCTGTCGTACGTCACGCTCCGAACGGTGACCGAGCGTATAGCAAAACGACACAAACCTACATCGAAATCGGGGAATTGAACCTGTTTTTAAACCCGAATGTGATCAATTTTGCATGAAACGAAAGCAAAAAAAAGAATCAAATCTTCCCTAGCATTGAAATCACTTTCACTAATGGCTGCTGCTTCGCACACATCACCACCACCACCACCAACACTAATGCTGCTTCCGACGGTTTGTCACGGTCGTGCGCAATGTCGATGGTGACGTGCGCGCGTGTAACCATTATGCAATCGCGAAACCGAAAAGTAAATATTGATCACGAAGAAGTAGCACCCTCGGACAACAACAAAACGAGGCAAAACACATCCCACGAAGAAAAAACAAAGAAAGAAAACAAGGGGAGAAAAAAAAACCAAATCAGATCCAAACTCACTCACCCGTGCAACCTTCACGCGTGAAGGCGAAGTTCAGTGTCAATGGCGTCTCGCCGGGTAAAACCATTTTATTGGAGCGTCAAACGAGTTGTGCCGATGAGGGCCAACAGGATGGCACCGAAAAGCCATCTTCCGTGCTGGTGAACCTCTTCCGAAGTTGTTCGAACACGTTTTGTTTTATTGCTGCAATTTCGATACTCTGAATAGGTTAGGATACTAAGCTAGAAGAAGAAGAGATTAGGAAAGGTGCTTTACATGATCTACAGAACAAATATATGCTACCCAGATGTAAAGTCTTTCCTTAAAAAAAAAACAACACATCCACCATGCAATACACATTGATTACTCATCAATTGACATAAAAAAAAGGTACAACCCCATCGATAGTCTGTACAACAGTAAACAAAGCAATTAAGGCTTACTTACAATGTCAGACCTTGACAACACCACGTTTGTTGCGTGTTGCATGCTTGCACTAAAAGCCGCCTAAAAGCCGCTCGTTGAACTTTGGCGCAGGTTCAAGCACGGTTAATTGCACCGATCAACGGGTGTTTGTAAGCAAATTTACATCGAGATTTCCTTTCGGGCGCGGACATAGCACCAAAAACGAACACTACCGTGTTTACCACCCTTCATGTGTTCCTTATTGCTTTCCAATTGTCGCCACCACGTCCGGTGTGCTATAAAAGCTAATGTTGTCGTTGACACTGAAATACCCGTGTCCGCTTCTATGCGTGGTGTCAGGTGAAATGTATTGGTTCAGCGACTTTCAACCTTCCTCACTTATCACACGCCAGTAGCCGGTATCTAATTCTTTATCTCTCTCTCTCTCCCCCTCTCTCTCTCTCTCTCTCTCTCTCTCTCTCTTTTTCTATGAATTTTTACACTCCAGTTACCCTCAGTCGAACCGTTCGTGATGGATCAACTGTCACTGCAGCTGACCGGTGGACCCCAAGGATACCGGATCAACTTGAAAAATATGGAAGTGTTCGGTGCGAGCAACTTTACCGTCCGGTCGATTAAGTAGGTGACACACTTTTGGTTTGTTTTGATCCTTTTTGTAGCACGCTGTCTAACGTTCTCTTTTCGGGGGTTTCACCTTCGTTGCAGGCTGGCCGATGGTAGCAAACCGTTCGAAACACGGCTGACCATTCCCCGGTTGACGATCCATGCCAAATACACGAGCAGCGGTGTGCTGATCATCATCCCTGCGAGCGGATCGGGAGACTTCGATGCCGTGTTCGAGGGTGTCACTGCCGACGTTAAGGGGCTGGTGTCGACGAACGAGAAACCTTCCGGAACGCATCTGCGCGTCGAGAAGCTTGATCTGAACCTGTCGATCAAGAAGCCGCGTCTTAGTGTGTCGAAGATCTTCAACAATAATCGCATCCTGAGTAAGTGCCGGCTTGTTACGCTATTCGGTTGATGCTGTGTACTAAAGAACTGTTCTATCACTCTACAGCCGAAGCGACGAATCTCTTCCTGAAGGAGAACGGACACGAGGTGCTGCGTGCGCTGCAACCGCAGCTGCAGAAGAAGCTCTCTGCCGAATTTACTGGCATCGCGAACCAGCTGCTGGATAACGTGCCTATTCGCTTCTTCATCGTAGACTAATGGGAACGCGGTGGAACGCTGTATTGTTTCGGGACGGGCACTATGTGATACTGTTTGTTATAGAATGTAAGCTCCTACACACAAGGCCAATCTGATGTCGGGTTTTTTTTTCTCGTTTGGCTTGTTGGCATTTTCCATTTCGTTTCTTGCAGACGAAATACAGCTATTACTGGAATGTGTTTCTTAGGAAAGAAACAAAAAGATTTTTAAAAAAATAATACAAGCAAACTCTCGAATGGAAGCAATTAGTTTCCGTGCTTTCATCTGCGATAGTTACGGAACCACTCCCTTACAGTACAAAACAAAAAGGAAAAATAGTTCTTTATATCCTATTTCCGCACCTTCAAATTATGTTAAATTTTACCACCAACCTTAAGCATGGTTGCAATTTTGTAAAATTGCTGGATCCTTCTTCTTGGCGTAATAAACAGAAACAAAATTAACTGTCCTTTGGCTTACTGAGTAAACAATGATGACAACAAACATTGATTGAAAATAAATCAAAGAAGTGTCTTCTGTACTACAAACCGAAGTTTTGGGACTATGTTGTAGTAATGAGCACAAGTTTCGAAAACAATTAATATGTTGAATTTTACCACAACACGTTCAACATTCCCAACCATTTCATCTGTCGTTCATTCCCTAGGACTTTGTAGTATTGTTAAAGTTCCTTTAGTGTCTATCATTTGAAATTATAGTATTTTCCTTGATGTAAATTTTCCTTTTGAAAATGTTTGTCCAAGACAGAAGATCGTTTTTTACTGACTCCTGTAGAACCTATGTTTGTGGGTAAGAAACTGATCGTAATAAACTAAAAATCACTTTTTAAAAGATAATTTTGTCAAAATATCCACTAAACTGATTTTTCCCACTATCTTTTGATTGCCTACGAGGTATGCAATCCGCATAACAGATTCATCAAAAGCAAGATGTGATGAAACAAAGTAGAGAAGAGTGACAGCACGAAGAGATAGACGATCGACGATAATGCTACTGTTGAGTGCCCAGACCACAGCCACTCACACAGCTGATCGCTGAGAAAATACATGCACTGCGTGTTGCATACATTTAGGCGGCTTTGTTTAATATGTTGGTTGATTGTTGAGTGACTGCAGGAAGCATTAAATTTAGTGGTGAACTTGAAAACATAAAACACAAACAACACATATTAATTAATGTTTTTAAACTTTGGAATGTTATTCTAAAACAACATACAAATAAATAAATATCACAACCTTTCCCAATCCGGAACGGCATCCTGGCGCATCCCATAGTGATCTTCCCTACGCAGACGACGGTCAGCTCTTCAGCTCAACCACACGCTCTTGCTCTCGCGCGTGGAGAAAGTGGATAAAACAAACATTTCACCACACACCGCAAAACATTCGCGAGTGAACCACAGTGCCGGTAACATCGTGACGGTTACGCACAACCCACAAACACGACGGTGGTGACGCAGAAGCTTCACACAAAAAGCAGCCCAGCTGAGGTGAGTAAAAGTATTGTTTGGAGCAAAACAAAACCGAAACTCTTCTGTTTTTTTAGTGCATTCAATAAGTGTGCGTGTGTGATCGTAAGTGTCGTAAGCGACGAAGGTAAAGAAGCGTGTTTTTCATGCACTTATGCTGTGTGGTGACCAACTTAAGCTATACCTTTGGTGTGAAGGAATAGGGCGGCACCAAAGTTTACTTGGGTAGGAGCAGTGAAATTTGTTGTCACTGCCGGAAGTGAAATGATTGTCGCACGTGTCCACCAAGCATGCACCAACTTTCCAATCATTGGACGTGTGTATCACAGCGCATTCTAAACGTTCGTACGCAACCGAACGCGTCTCAAAGCCGCCGCTTAATTTATGTACATTCATGAAAACTAAAGCACATCTTAACCATCCTTGACGTGGCTTCATTTCAGATCGTCTATTACGACCGTGCGTCAACGGGGTTTGCAAAAACAAAAAGCAGAGAGAAACACTCCACAACCCAACGGTACCGACATAGCAGAGCGCAAACCGTCTCCAACCGGTACTACTGGTCCGCGGCAAAGAACGCGCGTAGACCGTTGGCCATTTTTATTCTCAGCTTCACCCTTGCTTTCGTGACCGGACGACAGCGGACAACAGCGATGGCGATCACCGTCCCGGTGCGTTCGTTGACTCTGCTGATGCTGCCAGTCTTCCTGCGGGCAGTGTTCGCCCAAGACATACGTAAGTACGGTACCTTGTCCGGATAATCATCCACTGGCCATCATATTATTGTTTCGCTACCACCCAACTGCCCAAGTGGCCGTCGTTCCACTCAGCTCAGAGCTGTGTTCCCCTAGCTCTGGCTCTGGACCAGCACTAAAACCAGAGCTTTCGATGCTTGGAAAGCACGATTACGAAATCCGATCGTCCGATGTGTGACGAGACGAGTGGTTTTTCTTTTGTTTGTCGCCGTGCAAAGCTTCAGCTCCGTTTATTCACCACAATTCGCACAATTGCTTAACTTTCCTTCCACGCGGTTCGGTTGTTGCTTCCTTCATGTTCAACCTTCTCTTTGCTTTGCGCTGACGAGTGTTGCTTGACGGGTGGAAACGAAGTTTTATTTTTCCTTTTCTGTTTCCCCTTTCTGTTTCCACTCCGTAATCCGTAATCATTCACCGGCCCGAATAGTGTCGGATCGTTCTTTTTTTTTGTTGTTGTATTTTTGGTGAACGTTAATGTTATCTGTTGTGTTGGCCATTTTTCTGTTTTTTTGTTTGTTATTTTTAGCCTACTACATGCACCGGTGCGAACGGGATGCGGCGGATGTGAACGATTGTCTGCGGTATGCGGCCAACAAGCTGGCCGGCTACATACGGCGTGGCATCCCGGAGATTGGTATCGTTGATGTAAGTACACACGCTGCACGATGTTTATTGCACGTTTAAGGAACTGAGATTATTGGGATGTTAAAGGAAAGGAAGCAGCATTTCACATTAGAATACTATTTTCCAAAATATAAGTTGGTAAGCCAATTATTGAACGTGACTTAAGAGTATTTGTTGAAAAACTCTTCTGTTTTATGAATTTTTATTCCTTATCTTCGATTTTTTTATTTTTGAAAACAACAAACGGAATATTCCTTGGAAGTCTGATGTGGTTAGTATTATATGAGATTAAAATAGCTTTATACTCAAAAATCCGCTCATCTTTTGACTGCTGTAAAGTACAGATAAATCCATATTAAAATATTACGGCCCTTTATGTTGTAGCAGCTCTCTCTCTCTCTCTCTCTCTCTCTCTCTCTCTCTCTCTTTCTCTCTCTCTCTCTCTCTTTTTGGCCTAACGACCTACCCGGTCATGCCGGCCATCAAATGGCTTACCACGTACATATTAGATATCACGTAGTTGCATAGTCAGTGCTCACTACGGGGGAAAGGCCCAGATGGGATTTGAACCAGTCCGGTCGTGTTGGAACCTAGCGCCGTTTCCAAATACACCACCGGGTCGTCCCGGGTTGTAGCAGCTATCGAAGGTTATTAATCGTTTACGGATGATTTTGCTAAAGCAAACACGTTCTGGTAGCTAAACGCTTATCGAATCAATCAATGTCCCTCTATCCACCGAGCCGTTTTTAAACGTGTATCGAGATGCGCGACACTGAGATGATGACGTGTGAATTTGTGGAAGATTTTCCAGCTAATTGATTCATTTACATTAACTCGCTCCCCAGAGACCGTGTTAAATAGGTAGTAAATCTTGACTGCTGCGTTCGTCATACACGGTAGCCGCAAGCATTAACAAGTTAATGAGCAACTATTGTACTGTGAAGGAGTTGCTCGGGTTGACGTGATTTATGGAAAAGTAATTAATGAAGTTAAAAGGTGCTTGAGTAGTTTAATCACGCAAACAGTCGAACAATAAGCACTCTGTACCACAGCGGGTCGTCGCTATGGGTCGTTCTCGCTAACACAGCCACAGCAAGCATGGCAGGGAATACGAAATGTAAAAACGTTCTGTTTCCCTCGATTCCATTTCTTTCGCCCCTCAAAAGCCATTGGGTTAGTGGGTCAAAACGGAGAAGCATTTGGTAGTCAGCGTCGCGTTTTGAACTGT
>STHB01007622.1:0-15056 GCA_018908115.1 Anopheles rivulorum | reverse complement strand
TATTGTCTTGAATTGTGGACGACACGTACAAACGAACGCGAACGAAATGGGACGGTGGTTTGTTATTTTGCTTACTCATTTTCTTGGCAAAAAAAGATTTTACCTTAGCTTTTACCAAAATTTTATACACATTCTTTTTTTGCTGCTATTTTTACTGATAACTTCACTCTTCCTGTACGTGTGCTTATTTTTAATTGAAAGAATCCTAAAACATCACATCACAGTGGCACATGAAGGTACGTTGTTAAATACGATTTAAATTTTAATTAAATAGTTTTATAAACCTTGGGTTAGTGTGTGCGAGAACTATAATTAAATACTTTATTACTTAACAAAATGATTCATTTCTTTATAAACAATTCTTCATTAAAAAAGAAAATCAACTTAATCAACCGATATCAGCATTAAGTATTAAAAGCAGACGCTACCAACGACGCTGTTGCCGCAGGGTGAATTCTGTGAAGGGATTACACTGGGACTTATATTGCATTTGAACCCAATACCTTCGAGCTGATTGAAGAGTCAGCACATCGTAAGAACGGTATGAATGATTTAGTTTCATGGTTGTTAAAAGTTCTTTCAGTTTTAACTCTTTTTTCTATGCTTACTAATAAATGTGAACCTAGTTATTAAGGGAATTGTTGTAGGTTAGTATTTTCTTTCAACTAAATTCATTATTATTCAATTAAACTTTTTTTGTTTTCAAGGTTACACTCTAATTCATGTTACAAATTTCACGAAGAAAAATAAATCAGCCACTAGAATTCGCTAATTAGTTTGGTGTTCATCTGCTGTTTCAAGTTCGAATTAATTAAGAAAAAAATCGTCTAATTGTACATTTTTCAACATGGATTCGACAAAGGTCTCACACTCGTCGATTTTGCTTAGAATTGTTTAAATCGTGCTACACGTCATGAAACTGCAAAATAAATAAAAATAAATAAATAAAATGTATCGGGGAAATAATTGTAGAAGAAAACGATTCACCGCAACTGTTAGCAGTGGTTAACTTTAACGTATCTTTTCGTACTTCCAGACACTATAAAATTCTTTAATGCTGCTTCACTAGCCTCCCCAGCTTGCCTTGTTTTCTTTTTAATTTGAACGTTTGATAATTAAGGTAGTGAATAAGAATAAAAAATAAGATAGTTTAGGCGAAACACGAACATTTCTTCTCGGAATGTTCTCGGAAACTCGGAAACAATGTTTATAAATGTATTGATAGCACATTTCTCTGCACATTGTTGACATAGTTCTCTTGTGCCGGATGTTTTTACAGCCTTTCAACATGGCAAGCAATTTATATGAAGCAATTATTCAAATTATATCATCCACACGGTCATACTGATATGCTGCTCCTGTATGGTTAACCGACTTCCTTCGCCAGTGAGACGCCAACTGAACGGTGTTTTGCCTTTTCTTTTTCTAAGCAAACCGGCCAGTTCAACGAACAGCAGGACAAGGAATACAAACCATGCTTGGCCAGTTTCGAAGCGTATGCAGGTTTGCATGTTTACTCGCCATTAGATGTTCATAAATAAGCGCGAACTAGCCCGCCAGCAGCACAGCCACCTTCTGTTGTATCTTTGTACGTTTTGCATTTTGTTTTTTTTTTTGCTTCAAGAACATCCACAAACATACCGACCAACCAAACAATCAACGTAACAACATCAATCACGATGCCAGCAGGTATTTCGTACATGGAAGTGTTTAGTGCAAAATGGGAATTGTTGTTGTTGTTGTTGAAACCGTTTGGATGCTTTTTGTTTTCAATGTTACCAAAATGGATGAAAAGAGTGAAGAAAATGGCCAAAATCACATCGCATGTCGCTTTTTGGTGTTGTTGGCTCTAAGGATCTAACGTGTAATTTCTCGTGGATATCTTTAAAGTTTGCAGCGAACAACCAAACCGAGTTTGGAGCTGTACAAAGTTCATTAAACGTTTCAGCGAAGAGAAGAAAAGCGATTGATGCATGAAATCATACAAAAAAGTAAAACGAATAAGAATGATGTAATATATATGAGTAATATGAGACAATTTTAAAAATTTAATTTTGAAAAATTTCCAGAAAATGAGAAAATATGGAATATTTGCAAAATTGTTTTGGAGAAATGAAGAAAAAACTCCTTTGTAAAGGATATCTTATTTTGTTACCGTTGATGTACTAGGAATTTTGCAAAACGGATTACATCCTACACATACATTTTAGTTTCATATTTCTGATGTTGGTATGATCACGATTTATTTATTGCATACCTTTTTCCATCCTTTTAAATTAAATTATTGTTCTTTAAATATAATTCTTATGTTTCCACACGTGTTTCCCAGGAATTGTAAACCAACAAACTGTTTCACCGTGTGTTTTTGTGAATGCTGCATTAAGTGTTACATTACACATGGAAAGGAAGCAATATTTCAACGAAATTCCGTCATAACAGAACAGTCATTGTTAGCAAAGGTAAAGCACATTATTTTTACGCATCATTGTAACTGATGTTTATTAAATTTTATAACACATAATACATGTAAAACAAAACAATTTTCCAAAAATCGTTAATCTCACGGTGTTGCTTCTCACTTTTTATGGCAGTACAGCAAACGTATGGTATTTGCGGCATTATCTTGGCCACCCTTTATGATGATTCGTCAAATGATGAAGACATTTTTAAATAATCTACGTGTTTGTGATAATGTTTGCTTTTTTAAAAAAATGGATATAAATTGCTGATTTTTGACAGATTCATCAAGTTCTTGGATTTGTAGTACGAAGTACCTGCCGGAAGTGGCGACGTTCATCAAGAAATACCATAAGGGTGAAAACACGTCGTTTTGCCCGGATCTGACTACGATCGGTCCGCTACGATCGTTGGAGAAGATGGAGTGACTGAATATCGATCTGGTACCTAAGCACCAGATTTGAGCAACCCTCATTTCTGGGCGAACCTAAAGCGTAAGACCTACTAAAATAATTCTATCTTGAAAAATGAAGTGGAATGGACAGAAAAAGGCAAATAGAGAACTTTAAAACATGCCTAAAAACATTTTAATACAGTCGTTCACGAATTCCTGCTATTGATTGCGGGAGAACCATCGAAGAGCACTTTTATAACTGGTTACTTCCATTTAAATAGTCTGTAATCTAAAAAAATCCTTCCCAGATTAGAAGAAAACTCCAATAAAAAAAATACAAAAAACGTCCAAATTCCTGAAAGTGCAGCAGGCAACATGAAAGTGGCATGAAGCCACAACGAAAATTTGGCTCGTGCCAAGTGATACGATTACAGGAACAAAATTCCTCACAAACGTCCACCTGCTGGTTGCTGCCTGTTCTACATAAGAACGGACCCGAATTCCGGCGAATTGTAAAGTAAACACCAATCGCAACGAAAAGTGGAAACAAAGCAGACAAACAGCAACAACATAAAAGATTCATAAAAATGGCATGTCTGCGGTTTTTTTTTTGCTTTGCCGATATAAAAAAAGGACGATTAAACCCATCAGCGCAGCCAAACATTATTGTGTTGCCGGGTAGCGCAAGATTGTGCACCGCGGGCCAGCACTGCAACCGTTCAGCAAAGACGGTTTGGAAAATTAAGTTAAACTGGCGGTGGAATCTTAAAACAGAATCACATCGTTACGAGCATCGCTGTGGTGGTGAATGATTGCAATTGAGCAATTTTCGGTTTGCGCAGTTTTTCCCTGTTCGTTCGTTCGTTTGTTTTGTGAGCGCCGGCCTGAATGAAGGTTGGAGGTGAGAATGTTATTACAATTCCATGCAAATGGTATGATTGTTCAGCAATCGAACGCAGCGTGAAGTGCTTTTGTAATGGGGGATTTTTTTTTTTCGATGTTTTGTTTTGCTTTTGGTACTTACAATTATCAATCGCATCTAATTAACTGGAAGTTTTCATTAACTGTCTACCTTGTGAAGCTGTTCACAATGGGGAAATAAAACAAGAGCTTTGTTGTTACAGCTTTTATATCGTGGCACATTAAAACGCAAACGATAGAAAAATCTACCACAAAAACTATGAAACATTTCCACGAATAAATTGTACCACAACCCATACACACATTAGCTCGACCGTGTGGACATAAATGTGTTTCTATTGCTTTTACCGACCGGCATTACGGATGTGCGAAAGCATTAGGGCAACCATTTTGGATGCGTATCACCATTACCGAACAAAGATGCTTTTATACGCGCGTACTCAAGATATATATATGTCTGTATGTCTACTGTTACGCCTCTTCATGGCCACGGATTCGGATTGTTTGGAGGGTTTGGAAGGGCGTATATGTCGACCATATCAACCGCCCATACCGCCCATAAACTGGTGTAAATTTGTTGCTTCACCTTTTACCGCGTACGAGTACAGGGAGGTTAGCCAAATTATCAACTCGAATGTCGACCCGGTTTTTGGCTGCTCACTTTGCCGCTGATCTCTTTCATTCGCCCTTCAGGACGACCTATTGTCTCTGTATGACACCAGCACGAGTGGGTCGGTTAATGTTGTTGTTGTTGTTGTTGTCTGCCGCCCTTCGAAGTCAATGTGACAACCCATGCCCAGTGTGAGTGGTAGGGCGGAGTACTTACCCGGTTTAGGCAAAACATTGTTTTGTGATTGTGATGGCGTGGGCCGTCTTTGAGGCGACAATGACGGTAGAAGATGAAGCACAAACAAAAACAAAGCAACAGCAACAACAAAAAAAAAAAAAACAGTCATACCCATCCACCCACCGAGCCCGAGCTCAAAAGCGTAGCATGAAAATGAGGGTTTTCGCTAAAGCTCGCATTACACGCGCTAACCAATAGAAAATGCTTCACAGCTATTAAGAGCGAAACCGGAAATGGGATGCCGGGCATGTTGCTTTGTCACCGCATCGGGATGAGTGGGTCCCGCGGCCCGCTGTGTCGGATGGTGGGTGGTGGTGTGGAGCCAAATGGGCCTCCGAAGAAAAGCTCTTAGATTTGGTATACGGGCTAAAAAAAAACCGGGACGTTAGGCGAATGTCATGATACGTTGTGTGAAATACACCCGGCACGGCACCAGGTGATCTCACCGGGTGAGTGGGATGAGAAAGAAAAGCTGAGGCAAACATACACACAACATCATCCCAGTTAGAAGAAACACCCGGCATGCGGACGGGTTGATGCGGGCTGTGCATGAGGGCGGACGCGGTTTCATTTGATGATTAGTTTTCGTCAGATCCTTTGACATCCTTTGGCAACTCCTTTTTCTGTCGGTCGCTGTGGTTTTCTTTCATGCCGCCTCGGATTTTCGGGCCATCCCATGCCCATTTGCGGGGTTGAAGGGGTTGGGGGATGAAAAAGGTAAGAGGTGACAGGGGCGAGGGATGGTTGACGTACCGCTGCGCTCGTACGACAGCGGTATGCGATACGATCCCCTCTTTGATAGCGGATATTGCAGAAGATTGTTCGAAAAATAATTCACTTTAATGATGAGAGCACGGTGCTATGCGCGCGCGAATGTGCCAGCTTCAATCTCACTGCTTTTTTGCTTTTCTTCTGCGAACAGCAGTAATTCGATTCGCGGAACAATAGGCAGAAGCAAGTATACCTGTAGCAATGTCATGGGTATTGTTTTAAAGTTGAAAGTATTGTATCTTAAGAGTTGATCAAAATATGTGAGGATGAGGAATGAGTTCGGAATACTTACGACTTATTTAGATTGGAAATCATATACTTTGGTTGCAGAAACATGCTAATCAGCATTACAACTCTTTACAAAACATTCAAACAAATTTAAATGGATGTTTAATTGCTCTTGGGAAATTAGCATTTTCTAAAAATAATATAAATTTATCTGGAGCTATTAATGTGGTGCGATTTTTCAATATATAAAGAGGTAAAATAATTTCATAAACGATAAACAAAATTCAAATATTAATTAAAAAACATAAATTCAAACAATAATAAATATTACTAACATTCTTGTTTTAGTTTTTGAATAACTAAATTAATACAATTAAGCGGTACAAAAGAAAAGCATAGAGAAAAGAATGATTAAATAAAGGTAAAAACAATAAAAAATAATGAAAAGTAATAGAAAGATGTAGTAACGAATGAAAAGAGAAGTTAGCAAATAAAACAACGCGTAAAACCGATGAAAGAATGACAAAAACATCGGAAAAATAAAAGAGACAAAAGGGAACGAATTGGTTTTAAAACAGACATCGGAAAGATAAAAAATTAAAAGATGAATAACGAAACACTTCAGAAGAAAAAGAAAATTAAAAAGAACGAAAAGAATTAAAACGATTGAAAAGAAACAAAACCATTGAAAACCAACGAGATACTAACGAATAGTGAAAGAAAAGAAGCAACCAAAAATAGCGAAATACAAACAGAAAATAAATGAACACCTTCTGAAACGGAAAAGCAGCAAACAACCAGCCAGCAAAATGCTCATAGTATTTAAAAAGCAACTTGCTATCACCAGAATGCAAACGCTGGTGCACATTTTTCGAAAACACTCTACACCACTTGACGACATTCTCACCGACTGGATTTCGTTCGCTGCTTCATAACATTTTTCATGACATAAAACTATACCAAACTCCACTACAGCCACTGAGCCAAAAGCTTGAACGGCAGATGCACAAGTATTTCGAGGAAGTTTGGTCCCGAATCCAAATGCAAATACCACTTGTGGCAGTGACGCGGCTCTTGTAGTTCGCGTCACTTGTACGGAGAAGAAGCTTTCGTACTTTACAAGCATTAGTACATGTTCCATTTCGCTGGCGTACGGGTTTATTGGTGAACTATATCGCTTCGAATTGATTTTATCGAGTACATAACTTTCGACAAGCCGTTCAATATCAGCAACAACCATTAAGTCGCACTGCTACGGTGTGCGTGTGTTTCAATGCAGACACCATGAAGAGGGCGCCTGCTTGAGGAGGACTCATACCCGTTGACTCTTCGTTGTGCGTTAACGCTAGCGTAAAGTGTCACTGGTAGTCGTCTAACGTACGTTGGCTGCCGTGGTACGCCGTAGACGATCACCGCTTTAGGCTACCAAGACCACTGCCGCATCCGGCACCGTACCGGAATAACCATACCGAAGCCTTTTGTTTGCTTGGGTTTAATTTATTAAAATTAGTTTGCATTTTGTTTGCCGATTGCCGCAGCGCCGTGCTTTGCTAGATTGCTGCTAATTATTCTGCCTGGTACTTTCCGACCGACCGACGAATGCGCCCGGGTGACAAACAATACACACACGCACACATTCGCTGACACACAGGAGCTGACGGGATGGTGCGGCACGAGTATTTAAAGTTCACTATCAAGGATGTAATAGTAGCGCATAGTAAAGCCAACCCCCCGAAACCCATTACGCCGGGTGTTGTTGCGTGTGTGTGTGTGTGTGGGCACGATTGAGCATTAGCAAAAGTGAGGCTAAACTTCGTCGCAGCTTCGTGAGCATTCACACGCATAAAAGCACTATTTACTTTGCCTAGATGCACTTACGAGGTTTAAGGTAGGCTTAGGTCGCTGGTGATGGCGGCATAAACGTCGGCATTGCAACACACGCTGTCTGTAGGGTTGGTTTCGCACAAAAACCCAGACAATGGGTTGCATCGCTGCAACAAAATCCCGGCCCGACCCGGTCGTGTTTGCTTGGGAACATGATCGGCCACGGCTTTTGGAGTGGAACTTTCAGCTGGAAGTTGGACCGTTGGATGGCATCAGGGTGCATTCAGAAGTTGCCCAGTTTTGTCCAAACTTGCCAGCAAGATGCGGAAGATATAGAGGTTCCAAAGCCATCGCCCTAAGAAGTGGCACCGTTTTGCCAAGCGGAAAATGAACTTCACACACACACCGCATGCAGGCGAACCGTGCGAATAAGCATAATGCTACTGCAATTCATTCAATCTCCTTCTCTCTCTCTCTCTTTCTCTCTCTCAAAATCTTGTAAAACCCCGGAAGAGTGTGGAAATGCATGTGTGTGTGTTGTTTTTCAATCGGTTCTTCGCCGACTCCCACCGACGCTACCTGCTTGCGAGGATGTCACGAAAATCCGGTGGCCGCAAGCGTTATCCGCTCTTATCCCGTGCGGCCGATCTTGGCGTGCGCAAGAGGGAAATTAATTTTCTCCAACAGCACTCACACACACACACACACGTGGGTACTCACCAACACACCGGCAACGGTGAAGTGGTGTCTTCGAACTACATCAACGCCACCTTCCGTTAAACCGTTAGCGTACTAAACACAAACCCACCCCATCCCATCAACTTTGCTGGAACTTTGGTGGAACCGCCCAAGGAAATGGACACCGGGGGGTGCTCGAGGCGGGTGAGTTAGGACGTGGAAGACGCACACACTCTAACCGGTCCGGACTTAGAGCCCGGGCAGCTTAAGATGAAGAGTTGAAGCGCCTTTTCTTACGCCATTGTACCAAGCGCGCCAATTGCCCGGAAGCACCGACCGACCGGGTACAAGCGAAGCGGATAAGAGAAATGGCAAACAAAGTGAAAATTTATACATATTTTACGACGTGAGTGAGCGCCATGTCCCTTTTTGCTTTTGCCATGTTTTTCCTCACCCCCCTCCCCCCTCCTCACCTCTCCGGGTTTTCATCCAAAAGTGCCGGACTCCGGTCGTCGTCGTCGTCCGCAAGGTTATGTTTTGCTTCGTCCGGTTCACCCACCGGTGCACCAGTCGGGCATCCACCCGATGAGATGGATTGTATCAAGCAGGATTTGTATGCCACCTTATCTACCCCCTGTGTGTCTGTGTGTGTGTGTGAGTGTGGGGGCCACTTTTAACTACCAAACTCGGCAGAATGGGTTTTATCGCGCCGCCTTTTACAGTAAAGGAAGTTTCGCCGTGCAGTGCAATGCAATTCGTGCCTAGTTCGTTCCGCCAAGGGGTGATGCTGATTAACCATGGGGCTGATGCGGCTGCCGCTGCAGAGAAAACCCCGACCCCCAGGCACACAAGGACGGCGGGGCACGAGATCAGCCCAACGCCGGCAATCTTTCTCGGCACTGCAGCACCATCGTGGCCATCGAGGGCCACTAGCCTTTCCGTTCGGGCGTCACCGCGTCCGCAATCCATAAAATTTGCCATCACGGTGACCTCTGGCCGGTTGCACCGCTCAGGAACAATCCCTTCCATTGCGCCACTAGCGCGTAGCGAGTGCTTTTTGTGCCCTTTTGTTTGCGTACTGCCCTTCACCGGCCTAGTCACTTCCGGCCTGTAAGTATCGTACCGGGCCACGGGGGTTTTGTATTGCTTTGGTGTGTGTTTTTTTTTTTGTGTTGCTCTTCCTATCTCGTTCCTTCGCCTTTTGCTTTGCATTTTAGTTCCGTCCCATTACCTTGCGGCAGTGTGCTTCCTTCCGAGCCGCCCGTAGACGTCTGGAGACGCACGGTTTCGAAGGCGCACGGCAGTAAATGACTTTTAGCGTCCCGAAACGGCATCAGCACGCTCGGTCTGCTAGGCAAACTCCGGCATCTTCCGGCAGTTTCCATCGGTGTGGAACATAATTTGCGACCGTGCGAGCGGCGTACCTGATACGAATCAAAAATAATTTACAACTGCCGCAATAAAATATCATGCATTATGTTTGTGTCGTGCCCGGTCCGGCTTCGCTCGGCACAAGATATGGAAACGCCAGAGTTGATGTCGCAAAACAACAAAAAAAATGGTACGGCGAGATAGGGCGGCTCGTGTGTTTTGCCGTGTGTCCTCGGGATCAAAAAAAAAAAAGCTCTGAATTTTCCGCTACACGAGATGTATGCATGGGTTGGGTGTATTTGTGTGTTGTGGTTTGTCCAGTTGTGTCTGCCGGAGGCTGTAATCAATGCGGTATTTATTGACCAAAAGCCGCACCGATACGGTGCGGTGTTGTTACGCCAGGTTCACCAGGATGTGGAACCGATGGCTGGTTTGAGGGGGTAGGGGGGTTTCATGTGCGTGTCGAAGAGAGAGGGAAAGAGAGAGAGAAAGAGAGAGAGAGAGAGAGCGATAAAGAGAGAATGAACTTCATGTGCCTGCCCACCGGTTAACGATCGTTAAGGCAGCAGGGCTTCTCTGGTCTGCGCGATGGTAGATTATGGAATAAATGGATTGTTAAATTTGGTCCTGAGGAGACTTCTTTTTTTGTTTTGGTTTTAAATTCTTCAAACATTTAACGATTAATCAAAGCGCAGTTACGCGCACTGAACGTTTACGATACTGCGACCAGCGAGTGCGAAACAATTGGCCCGGGTTGTCATAATAAGTCAACCGGTCAACTCACCCTACCCGGAGGCCCATTTATTACGTGATTGTACCGTTGTTTTTGGAGCATAGATCATACATTTTTGCGATATTAGTCGCTAGTCGCTAGTGTAGGCAGATACGCATTTATGAATTGGTTGATTTATGGTGTAATGCTTCGGTTTTTCCTGTGTTTTAATTCTATGTTCTAATTTGAGCAAAAGGGACACAGTACGCTGAAGTCATTTGAGGTGATACTGAAACACTTTTGATGATCCATTTCTAGTTTAATTGTTGTAATTAAATGTGCTTCACACTTGAAAGCCATTTTTAGCCAATTTAAACTATTGTTTAGACAGGTGAAGGACCATGATAACACTAGTAAAGTTATGATTATTTTATGATGTTTCTATGATAAAACTGTATGCGATGATTGGCTGTGAGATAGTTGGTCAACAAATCGTGTCGGAATAAATTCAAATTAATCTAAACCTTAACAAAATATTTGTTTTAACCACATAATTTAACAATTAATATATTTGTTCCAAAAAAAAAAAGTTTAAAAGCATTGCAGCAATTTTAAAGGTGAACAATTATTTCAGTAACACAGAAAATAGAAATAAAAAAGAATAGAGAAATAAATTTAAAATTATTTTTCCTTTTTAAAATTTGTGGTTCCACATAATTGAAGTTCTTAGCATTATTTAAGTTGGTATTATTCTTGCAGTTAATTATGCGAAAATCACCTTGGAAATTGTTCGTTCGTGCTTCAGTTGTAGCTGATATCTTTCGAATAATGGAATTTGGATCTTATTTATTGAAAAAAAAGTTGTTAAGAATGTCGTCTCTCACATTACAATTCTTGTCCTACCTAGCACTATTCTTATTTTATTCATATTGGCTAAATGTCCTCATAACTAGACTCTAGATAACTTCCACGTAGGACAATATCTAAACTGTTCTCAATAAAAGCCATGTACAGTTAAGATTCGGCCTTTGACCTTCGGTGTAGACGACCACACCCTGACCACACGAGCACCATACGATCGTCCTTTTATGTCTGACACCATTTCATAACATTTCAAACTGATTAAATGCTTTACGCTCCAAAATACTATTTAAATATTTCTTTCACCCCAGCCAATTTGCTACGGTAAGCCCAAACCGGGCGAAGAATTAAGCTTTTTAATCACGCAATGTATCATGCACGCGTGTGTTGCACGCGGATTCGTCGCGCGATCGTGCGATGTACACACGTTTGTACACACAGCTAATTCCGAATCAAATCCGTTATCGCTCGTAAATGCCATTAAAAGGACATTTTCTCCACGGCGGCCGTGTCGCGTCGCCGTGTTCCCGGCGTGTTTGGTGTCGAAATCAAGTGAGTGCCCGCACAACGGGCTAATGATTGGTTGGCTGGTGAAACGTTTCCGATGCATGCTCATTGTGCCTCTTGTGTCTCTCTTCCTTTTGCCTTCCTCACTGTCCTCCCCCCCCCCCGCGACCCCCTAAAAAAGGGCAGTTACAAGCTTACAGGCTAAGGTGTGGGAACACACGCTCACATGCTTTCCGCAGTCAAAGCACGTAGCCGTACGCCATAATCTAGTCATTAAGGGACATCGACTGTGAACGATCCTTCCCAAGCGCCGGCGTGCCAAGCGTGCGCACGCTTCCACATGTTACGCGTGCAGCCGCTCGGCACGCTGACATGCTGTTGTATGTATGTGTGTGTGTGTGTGTTTAGTGGCGGTTGTGAAAAGAGTTAAAATTAAATCGCGTGACGCTATAAAAACCATCCTGCCCCAAAATAGATAACAGATGGAAGGCCCCATGGACGCTGGCAGACGAATTGCCGCACGCCAGCAGCGTGTGTAGCGAGCATCTCCCAGTCTGTGGGGTGGTGAGGTGTAGTGGGTGAAGAAGGGTTGGAAGGGAAGGTGCAGAAGACGACCGTGCAACAAAGACGACTTTTGTAATTATTCAAATTTACGGTTGAAAATATATCCCAACAGACATAATCATAAAAATTTATAATGAAGCACATTATTTTAAATTTGAATATATTAGCATCCAAGGAGGAGTTTCAGTATCGTCTGCCAAGCAAACCGCCGTCGTCGTCAGTGTGCGCCATTCTTCGTACCAAAGCGCAAAAAAAAGGGGGGAGAGCGAAAGAAGTATCATGTGGCGTGAATGTAACGAAAACTCAGCTGCTCAGCCTGATGGGAAGCGCTGCTGTGTCTTGCCGATGTTAACTGGGTGGGTGCTAAAATGTTTGTCCGCCCAGCTCCAAAAACAGGACGCAAACAGCGGAAGACAGAGAACCAGGTTTTGTGTTGCGAAAACACGTTGCATTTTTATGTCAGTTTTCGCATGCATAGGTGAGCTTTTTTGTGAGCCATGGGAGATTAGGTGGGTGGCTGGGTGGATAGGTGTATTATGCAACTAGCACTTATCTAAGGTAGAAAGATAACAACTGATAGCCTCAGAGATAAGGGAGAGATGGTTGTACGATTTATTGATTGTTGGATGCAAACTGTTCTACAGCCACAACTGGTGCGAATAGTGATGAAGAAAGCAATACTTATGAAGGTAACGAATATATTGCACGTGACTAATATACTAGAATTCTAGATACTAGGGATACTAAGGTATGTTACCATCCAGGATGGCTCTGTGTAACATGAGCAGCATTAAAGCTTGTTTATTCTCGTTAAAACATTGGAGCTATTGTGTTCAAGTTTTGTTTAACGCAATAGATTACATTTGTATGGATGGGAAGATTAGACATATTAAGGCACGAGGCTACACAACTTTTTGACGCACTTTGAAATCTTCATTGTTCGGATGATGCAAAAGGCGCATGTGGCCCATTACATCAGCTTTACCTTTAATTGTACCTGTTCCGTACACAAATAGCATAACCTTCGCCCAGCGCGCCCTCGGTGTAAATAAATTCTCCAATACCTGAGATATATCCTGGCCGAAATGGTCTCATACCATCATCTCTGATTTGGCATTTTTCCTCTACAGGTCGTTGTTCTGTTGTGTGGGTAAGGGCCCAGTTTCTTGGAAAAAGCTTCCGTACCTATGCCCACCTGTCCACACCTTTCTTCATTCAGATTACATATCTAATGGCAAAACACTCACTCTCTCTCTCTCTCTCTCTCTCTCTCTCTCTCTCTCTCTCTCTCTCTCTCTCTCTCGCTCTTGGGTGCGTCTTTTGTGTTGTTCGGGGGGGGGGGCTTGTTGATGTGCCTCTTTTTCGACCACTTTTCCACCCACATTGCCATCGCAGGCGTATGATGAAGTAGCTCACTGGTTGAATGAAAGGATATTTACACCAGCCAGAAATGGAGATTGCATGAGTAACGGTGGCTATGACGGAGGGCTAAGAGTTTGAGCACTGTGTGGGTGTATGTGTGTGTGTGTTGTGTAGCTCGTTTGCTTATTGTCTCTTCAAGACGAGCAAATTGTACAATCCTTTATACGGTGCAGAAAACAGTCACTCTGCTGTTGGTGCCTTCTCAGCCACCCATAGCGATCCGATCCATTGTGCTGAACTCCTTGAAACGGGTCGTCCGGATATAGTGGTATAACCGGGGTGGATTGAGGCAGGTATGCCCGACCTGGCCGGGAAAGAATGCTTTCCTGAAGACGCACAAAGCCAGAGAAGAACCGCCAGAGGAGAGCAACCCGGGGGAAGGAATAGTTTGGTGTGTGCCGGGAACGTCTCGTGTGTGAACTGCCGTGTGCCGATACGGGTTGTCTACGGAAAAAGCGTGTTGGTGGTGGCCTCACGCTGTGAAACGATGCCTGGTGACGATAGTTGGTTGCTTTCGGAGCACTCCGTACCTTGGAACCCTAGCGTAGCCGGTTGGGTTTTGAGTAAATTTCCTGTTCTCGACCGTCCGTCCGCCCTCGTATTTACCCTTTTTCGGCGCCCGGTAATGGTAAACTGTAAAAGGAAACCATCGTAGCGAAGAATGTGCTTGCCATCTTACAGGTACCGCCCTGTCACACCGGATTGTGACCCCCTGTCTGGGGCCGGGGTGATCGGAAGGTGGGCAGATGGAGAGGTGGTATTTGTAAAACTAGGAAATTCCATAACCCACATCAGAGTATGTTAAGCCAGCACTGTGTTGGGATGTGGATGTGTAGCTCAAATATTGTAGAAGGTCACAAGTGAAATAGTGCGAGTCAGTGGAGAAAAGCGCTGTGCGATGGGTTCGATGGATGCTGGCGACGGTCACAAACACACATTCTTTCGCTAGCTGACAAGCGTTGGATTTGCGACGGGAGTTGATTCGGTCACTAAGAGGGTTGTTGCATATTTTGTTGAAGTTGAATTGATTTAATACATCCGAAACATATTTTTTGAGCTTACAGGATTACTATACTGTGTGCGTAAACTGTAACGGAAAAGGTAGAAATAGATAAATTGGTTTAAAATTGTTGAGAATAGAATTAATACAGCATACAATAAATGAGCAAGAAAATGTAATTAAACTCTGAATTAATTGTTCCATTACAAACACGGTCACTGCTGCCTTCAATGTTTGAAATGTTTTTTACCACTCCAAAACAAATGGCCCGAAAGCCACCAGTTTTCCTCCCTTTGGTTTGGACAATAAATGGTCCGGTTGTTTGTTCCCGAGTTTTTCATTATCTAAAGCACGTGTGGATTCTGTGTACATTTTCACGTATTGCCATTTCGGCGCTTAGACGGGCAATATGTGCAGCAGTAAAAAGACTCCAAAAGTGTATAAATGCATCACGCGAAATGCAACGAACGAGCTGGGGTGCAAACAGACACACAAACAC
>STHB01007613.1:0-15058 GCA_018908115.1 Anopheles rivulorum | reverse complement strand
TGCACCAATTCCATCACGCACTCGGTGCTGTTCACTTGTTCGATATTTTTTCAACAACATTTTTACCTTTCCTTTACTCCGTCCATTTTTCCGTGTCCTTTTTCCTTTCCTTACCTTACTTTTAAAAACTCCGCCAGTGACGTTGCATCCGTCCGAGTGGTTGTTTATTTTGCACCACGTTGACAATAGGATCAAATGAGGATGCCGCTCTACAAAAAAACTCGAGAGAGAGAAGAAAAAGTGTGTGGCCCACTGCAATACTCTCACGTGCAAAACTTTTGCCGCCAAAGGAGTGATTTTTGCTGTATTTGATATCGTAGGTCGTGGGAATGCCGCTTGCCGAACGATCAATGTACGTGCAATAAAGGTTCACCTGAGATGCTGACCTCCTGCCAAGTATGTAGCTGGTTTATGGTGTTCGGTGGAGTTCAAAGTACCGGACGGACCGGCAGTTTCCAAGGGAACCCGGGAATCTTTTTCAGATGCCTATTTTTGCAAACAAGTGTATGAATGTTTCAAACAGTTTTTGATTCCTCATTAATGCCTAATTTGTAAAGTTGAATAGCCGATTGGGTGGTCAATTTGAGGGACTCTAAGTTTGAAACTCCGCATCGAAAACTATTTTCGGATCTCAATTTTTCATTTCTGAAATGTTCCTTAGATCATATGCTTCCTATAAAGTACTCGAGAACCTTATCAGTTTAAACATCTTCTTAGACTTTCAAGAAGTGTCAAGCTCTGCAAGAAATGTCCACAAATAATTTTTACAGTCTTCTGTAACTACAAGGATCTTAGAAATCTTAAGCGTTAAGTACTTGATCGGAAACGAACCCTAAACACGTGGATATGATGCAGTGAATATTTTAATGTCTCTTATCTTTTGATCTGATGTATTTCCTAAGCAATGATGAAGATTTGATCAAATACCCTGATATTCGTCGAATATCTCGGTAAAAGGATCCTATTAATGTCACAACTTTTTGGAAAAATTCATTATACCACTACTCACTAATTACAACAATGAAGATCATCAGTAGATTAAAATGTTAGCTCAAAGCTCTCCAAACTTGATTCTAGAATTGGTGTTCTTTTGACTTTTTGTATTTCATGCGAGCTTCAAGTCGTATTGCATAATCGAATAAAGTAAGGCAAATAAATAACTTTATGTCTCAAACAACTTTGATATCATTATGTTTCTTTAATAAAGCAAAGAATTACACAATACACAAGAATTGGATATTCAGCCACATTCACGATCAGCAGAACTCCTCCGTCAAAGTCACACAACACCATTGAAAAGAATTGTTTAAATGTAAAACCCAACCAATACGATAACGCTCATCTCAATACTACAAACAATTCATTTCACAAAAGCCTTCCTGAGCTGGGAGCAAAACATAATGAGCAAACATTCCATTCTCCATTTTTAAATGTAATTCACAAGCTCACACTAGAGACAATAGGTATGTGCGAGATGCACTTTTGCCATTTGCTAATCAGTTTCATTCTTTTTTCCCCCTTTTTGTTGCACAAAGCTAATATGCAAACGATGCTTTGCTGCGGGCATGCATGTGCATTACGTTGATGTTAATGATCAAAGGATAATTGCATCGCTGCGTTTGAAGGTAATTAATAAAATCATTTACACCAATTACAGCAAATCGAATCGATGAAACGTTTCATCGATGTTTTCGTTTTTTCGAAACCGCACACGAGAGCGTGTGCGGCATGGAAAATGTTTCCTCAACTGCATCACTGGTTTATGTTGCTTTTTTGTGTGTCTTGTTTCTCTTGGTTGAACTGTTTCCTCTTTTCCACCTTAATCGCATTATCAATGCATTGCTTAAGGTGCAATCGGTAGGCCTCTTTAACGGTTCAACAGCAGAGCCATACGGATGGGTAATGCACGGTTCGGCCTTTTTTCCTTCTCCCTCGTGCTCGTTCTAGGACACATTCACCGAACCAAACACGCGAACGAACTACACGGTCTGGAATGCATATGCGCTTAATGGAAGCAAAAAGAAATCACTTCAAACGAACAGCCTCCATCATGCTGTGTGCATGTAATTATGGCAAACGGTTGCAGAATGCATGTGCAACGATCCGCAAGCGATTGCACCGGAATCACCGCACATTCGTCTCGCGGGGGGGTCAAACATGATGCGCGTCTAAACTCAACACGTCGGAGTTTTCGGTACCACGGCACAGGCCAGCCCAGGCAGGCATGAAATTTTCCATCAGCATTCATGTGCTTTACCCACTTTGCCGTTTGAAGTGAGCTGATGTGGTGAAAAATTGGATAATCGAAGGCACAAAAAGGGGGCGGAAGGCCAGATTGGGCGTGAAATCATGTGTGTAGCCGCATACACCGTACCGCAGCAGGGCTAATCTGGTGTAAAATTCTGGCCCAGTTCCGGCGATGGGAAACGCTTGTTCATAACTTTACGGAGCTCCCATTTTTACACGGCACGTTGTGCGCGACTGGAAAAGCATCGTCTTGCAGCGGATGGAAAAGAAGCAAGGAAAACAGCACATTATCGTTTATCATAGACCGGCCTAGTCTGTTATCCTTGTGCATCATTCCCTTCTGGAAACGGAATCGGGCCACCGTTTGCTAGCGACAAAGGCATCTGGCATACCCCGAACCGCCACCGCCGTGCTGTGTAAAACAAGCAACAATTATTCTTTGCACTGAGCCAGAACCCAGTTCCCAGTGGGGACGGTGTGTTTTACGTGCGCATCATATTACAACCACAGCCCTGCTGCAAGCTTGACAAATATCCTGTTTCACGATGCTTTTCGCGCCATGTTGACGGGCCGGCCTGGATGCACTGGACCGTGTCAGTTTGCGAACGAACCGTGCATTGGCGTTTGAACCCGCTGCACACTGCCGTTCGGTTTGACGTTTCCGCTTGTGAAAACGGCCACGGCGGAAAGAAAGGTTTGACATCGGCATATGTGTCCTCTGTCGGGAGTTCGGTCGAACGGTTTTGAGTAACAGGAATATAGTTGATTTCTATCCGATGGAGATATTTAATTTAATTTTTTGAACTATTTTATGCATTGCAGGTTGTATTATCTGAGATTCTCTTTACTTTTGTCTACTGAAGAAGAAGAAATGAAGATTTTAAAAATAAATTAATTAATTTTAAATTTAATAAAAATCAATTCTATGAATCTGGACCACTGTGCATTCTTTTACGATTGTTAATAATTCACAAAACGACCAACCAACCTGGGTGGGTCCTTTCTTTCCTTGCAAGACCCACCGTTCCAAAGTCCTTCCCCAAAAGATCGTTAAGCGCACATTTGTAAATCGCAAACATGCAACACAATTATGCAATATTTCAATCTCGCCCGACCGATTCACCTAGCATGTGGCAACTGAACAAGCAAGCCCAGTCTGCTTGTCCATTCCAAAGCCTGAAAGTACCCAAACTCACTCCAAAACGGGAGGAAAATATGCAAAATTTCCTATGCAGGAGAAAACATTTTCGCCCACTACCCAGACGGATGGTTGGCCGAGTAATTCCGAGGTTTGTATATTCGGTCAAGGGAATTGCCCAGTGCCGTCCATGCATCCCTAGCTCGTTGGGTGCATCCGGTGGAAAAAAGGGAAAATGTAAGCCCCGTTCTTCAAATCGAGCGGTTTGACCCGGTGCTGCTCGTATCGAGGAGCTAACGTAAATAGTCCGTACACAGGATCAACCTGTTCATGTACCGAATCCCACGTGCGATGTGGATCCTTTCCGACTTTCCGCCGTTGTTTGGTGAGTAGTTGTGCGCGCCTCAGTAATTATATTGGAGAAGCTAGCAGGCATCTCGCTGGACTGACCATCGCTCCGATGGGTTTTGAATTTCGAGTCTGCCTTTTCGAGCCGGGCACACTTGCCAGCTGGTCTAGGGCCGCATTGACGTAACCGGAGAGATAATTCGTTTACTTCATCATTCTCACAAAAAATCCCTGAAACCTCCAGGAACTCCTGGAGGAATTGGCTGCGAGCTGTAGAGATTGCTGCTTCTTGCGCGGCCTGCTGATTGATCGCTCTGTTGCTGTGGGAGACAGTAACGGACGGTTTTGTGGCCATCAATCAAAGTGAGAAATTATTTGCATCGCAAAACTCGGTACCTCGGGTGGGCTTTGGGCCATCCGGTGCACAATATACATGTGTGACATGATTGTTTTATGAGATGTGATGCTTTTTTTCTCATCTGTTTGTGCTTTTCTGAACGATAATTGGCAAGCAAGATGGATAGAAAACCGAAAGGTAAACTCTCAAACCAAGCAAAACTGGGTGGAATTGAAGGTTTTTTTTTGTTCCATTTTGCAAACATAAATCACTTTGCGATGAAATTAGTTTGATTTTTAAGACATAATTAAGTTAAATGATGTTCGTTCCACTCTGGTGGTTCTTTCGTTTCTTTTGCCACATCAGTTTCGTGAGCCAGAAGACTCGAAATTCTCCATTAAATTCATTGAATATTCTAGCTGATGTCTACTGCTGCACCGCGATGGAGAAGAGCTAGCTAATCTGCAAGAAATGCAATTCTCCCCTTGAAACAGCAGCAGCAGCAGCAGCATCAGTAGAATGATGCATACCTAAGCAAAAAAACCAATTTCCACGCAATTCATCGTTCTGCCTCTCGCACCATTTTACGCTAATAATACGGTGAGCAGCATCTCGACAGAGCTGCTCCAGCAGATCTATAGCAACCTTTGCCAAGGCTTTTGTATGCCAGCGGCGCACGGTGGTACAACTTCGGATAAAAGGCGACTGTATCAAATTCTTCAAAAATTTGATAATTTAGTGGATTGGATATAGTATTGAACAACAGGATAGAATTGAATCGACTAAGAAACTTTGAAGAAATATTGAGATCTCAAAATACACATTTACAATTATTGATTTCTGGTGATGTTCCTGTTATAATTAACCTGAATATAATAAAATGTACGTTTCTTTAAAATAAAGTTTTGAGGAAATAACCAACATATTCTTGCAAAAGCTATATTCCTGGGAAAATCAGTATAAATAATTGTGTTCAAAAAACTTCATTTTAAATTTCGTTAATTATTACTCCTGATCCTAATTGAAATTGATCAAAAAAAACATAAATCGTTAAAGTTGTCTTAAACATGTGGCGGCCTGTTAAAAAAGCTGTCTTCTATAATTTCTGAGTCGATTAACCGTCACGTGAAAATAACCTTCAAATCCAAGTGCATTGCAAGGCTCCATCATTTGTGAAAATGGGGTCATCAGTACTGTAATCAATGGTAGTACAGTATGGTCGTTATGATTCGTATTAAAATTACGTACAGGATTATCTATAATAATTGACATGATGCTAACTATGAGCGAAATTTGCGATTAAATTTTCCACCCATTTGTCCACTCTGGGAACTATCGTGCACCGTATGCACTCGATGCACATAATCAGCATATGCTTCCCCATTTCGCTCCCTTATGGCCATGGCAACGTGTGATGGGAAGATGTTCGCCTGCACGCCCGATATCTCGATACTCGATCATCGGATTTTCGTATTGCCAGATCAATCACGGCATAGGCATTTCACGTCTTGGCTGCGCATCGACTCCGTTAAGTGTGCGCGATCAGGTGGAAAAGTACACCGGTGCAAACGTGTGGACGTAATTAATTGCAATTATCGAGCAGCCGACGAGCAGTCATTTCGCGCATGAGATGCTGAGATTGGCCCGGGTTCGGTAAACCATACCCGACGCTACCCGTCATTCCAGGAATTCCAGGCTTAAAGCGTTTTTCGTGCACATTGCCTCCGTAGCGCTTTTGCAACAACGGACAATTATGTTGGTTGTGCACAACAACTGGTAAACACTGAACTCGCACCAGAGCAACTGTATGTACTACTTAGACAGTTCTGAGAAACTTCTACCAAGAATTCGCGAGATTGAATGCTGGCGATGGTAAAAGCATTTGTAAGGATTAATTATTACAATGTTTTACTGGTGCTCTTTTGATAGAATACATTGCATTCAAGTTTCCCCGAAATTTTAACAGAAAAAAATCCAAAATCTCTCGGTCGTTTTTTCGGAGAAGTACAAAGTTACGCTCAATTTCTTAATCCCTCGCCAATTTCCTGGATCAGCGCACAGAAAAAAAAACCCCTGAACAACCCCCGAAACAAGCAATCTCAGTAAAAAACGATGACAAACGATTGGCCCGAGTTGCTTCTTCGCTTGACCCGAGCACTCCGATTCACACCGAACCGGGCCCTTAAACGTTCCGGAAGCGACACGACCAAATGCACTTCGCTCCGCTGCCCAGCGCGCGCTTAATATGTCTTTAATGTCATTAGAATAATAGACGCCCGCCTCGGCATCCTTCGCAAGGCGGGGGGGAGGGGGGGGGGGCAAATGTCCCGTTGCCTTCGCGACATGTTTGCGTTACGCAAAGGTGAACTCCAATAAAGTGGCCTTCCGTTCAAGCGACTCGGGTCCACGTGAAAAGGCGTTTAGTGCCTAATGATGGGAACTTTTTCTACAACTTGCGCCCTTTGCGCCCTTGTGGCACCGTTGGCTGTTTTTTCAATATCGTTTTTGCCCATTTTCTTATTTCCTTTTTATTTTGTTATGGTTTGCCGCCGCCGCTGCTATCTTGGCGATCGGTTGATTTCCGTCGCGTGGTTCTTTTTCTTTGCTTTGGCTTGCTTTCATTCGCTCCTCCGGTGGGTTTGATGTTCAACTTCAATCATAATTTCCCTAGCATCAGCCCGCGGGTCGGGTCGATTCCCGGCAAAATGCGCGTGACCTCGTTCCAGCACACCAAACTGTCCCAGGGCACGGGCTGTACGGGCTGCTGATGGTTTGCTCCCATTTTCGACGCTTCGATTGCTTTTCGAAGGTCGTAAAAATAATCGCTCCCACAGATGAATGATAGCCGGGGCACGCACGGATGGGGATTCACGCGGGCAGAACGCTGGTTTACCTCGATGACCTCGGCGACCAACGACCGGCATCCCACGGGTGTTTTCGAAGAAGCAGTAGGAAATGAAAAATAAAACGAAAAAAAAAGCGCGGAGCCATTAAGGATTTAAGCGGCCGCGAAATGGTGGCAAAGAATAACAAAAAAAAAACACCGCCCGACCGTTTGAAATTAGACAAGTGCCGAGAACCGAAATTAGAGCAGCAAGATGGAAAATCGAATCGATTCCTCCCCGTCCCGGGTATAAACGTGCCGCCACCACCTTGGGGAAGGTTTGACGGGCTGGAAGGAATTGGGAGGATTTTTTAGAACCTGGATGGATGGGCTATTAGTAAACATACGCACCATACGCTGCTGGGACCGGTTTCAAATCGGGCGCTCGTCAGTGTGGATCATATTTTACGCCTGCTAATGATTCGCCCACCGAAAGCCCGCGGATCGCTTCGCGGAGCTCATTAATGAATGAATTGAATGGTGTTAGTAGCCAGTGTGTGTGTGAGAAACGTGGAAGTTTGAAAACTGATAAAGGCGAAGCAAATAGAAAATTAATTGCTTTCGAACACTTGTAACGGAATTGCAGCCGTAAAGCAATACGTTTTAGAGGAAGATTAAACTTTCTTTAAAAAAATAGTTCATTCATATAAAGATAAGATGAATTCAACCTAAGCTAGAATTTTAGAAAAATATCCTCGAAATATCGTCTCAAAACTTGTTTTAAAGGTGTTATTACGTGCATAGGAAAAAAATTATCCTTTTTTGCTCAAAATATTAATTTCATTGAAACATCGTTAAGATAACGAGAAAAATTGCCTTTTTAACTAAAACATTTGTTAGATGGACGACTTGCAATAGTATGGTAAAAGCACTGTTGAAAGAGCCATTAAGCTTTTATGATGAATCTATTAGAATCTCATCTTTATCCTATTCTCTTCTAGACTAATGTTAAATTCTTTAGTACCAAACTTTAGTTCCAACGATAAGGAGTTGAAGAATTTTATTGTGTGAAAAGTTTTTTTTTACGTAATTGGTTACTATTTTTGTCATAATTTGTTGTAAAACCACTCAATATAACTTTTCTATTGACATTAAATTAACTAACGATAAGTTTGCATTATCGAAGCGAATGTTCCAAGCTTTATGTTGCAAAGCTATTCAATTTCTAGAATAGTATATCAGCCACATCAGGGATCAATTAGAGGAAACGAGGCGAAATTCTGGAGGATTTTTTTATTGCGCATTAAAATTTCGGATTCAATAATTGATGTTACAAGATGGTTTCAATCACCTTCTAAAGGTTGACAAATATTTTATTTTTGTTAAGTTTAATACCCCCTTATTTCAAAATTGAACCTAATGACAGGGAGAGAACGACATATAACCGACGAGCTCGAAACTTTCACACATAATTTAAGATCTTTCCTTATAAACCGTGCCATAAATTATGAAGCATTAGGCACCTCTTTAAGAACCATGTCGGCCGTACTTCATGCATTGCTCTTTTTACTGAAGATAGAAACTTTTGCATCGGCTTTTCTTTTCGTTGCAAAATTCCATCCCATGTTTTGTCCCGAACTAATCCGATGAGTCGATACAAAATGTGCACTTTTTCCCTACTTTGTACTTTTTTTTTGTAATCCGAAACCGAAATCGATAGCGTGAAGATATTTCGGGTTGCTTTTGATCATTTCGAGTGAAGTTCACATATGAAGGGATTTGCGCAAAAAAAATCAGGGGCAACACAAGGTGTTGAATGCCGAAAAAGTGCATCGCCTAAGGTGTTTCCTAAGGTGAAAAGGGAGAAAAAACACTTTTAAAGGATTAGAAAAGAAATTATGATTCGCTCCTAAAGTATTTCCAAGCAAAAAAAAAGCCCTTTTCCCAATTGCGCACAAGAAAACCGACCTGCTGGGAGGTTAGGGATGCGTTTTCTCGAACCGGGGTAGAAACCCCTTTGTAATCCGATGCGCGGATCACATTGCGTTGCATCATTTACGCCTTTCCGACATCAAACACCTCATTTACCGTCTGATCGTCCTTAACGCTTTTTTTTCCGTTCGATGGTTCGAACAGGAACGACAAAAGAAAAGGAATGATTAAACGCTAACCAATGATATCATGGTTGGCGGTTCACATCGAAGGGTTGCGTTTGCTTCGAGACGGTTAATAATTGACAAACATTTCCATCCGTCGGCATCATCAGCGCCAGTCAAAGGGAACAGCAATACCTACCGACGAACTATACACACCACAAAACGGATTGGTTTAATAGGACGAGCCCAATCTGGTGCCCGTTGCGATGTGTAATGATGATGAGCTTCAGATCAGACCACCGGCAGCCGCTGCTGGATGTTTCCAGCGCGCGTTCCAGGACGAAAAGGATTCAGCCCGACCCTGACGTCCTGCTGCTTTTGCTCTCGTGGCGATCGAATTTCTAAGCGCGTACCGAAACGAGGTATAATATCGGATTGGCGTAAAATTTCGTTGCCTTAATTAATGATCATTAACCACCGGGAGTACCAGCTGGAGTCTTCTAGTATTACAGCGTCTGTTCTACTGGTGGGCTGTTACAAAATAACTGAATTATTCAAGGAGTACAATAATTTGAACAATTCTAATATGTGAGGATGATTGATCCAGCAAAATATATTTCTAAGACAAACAAACAATCAAAGACAATTTTAAAAATAAAAAAAAATAATTAAGGACATGGTATACAATTCAACAGTGAAACAAATCATTCTAATTGAAGTTCGATGTAAAGTGTCAGTCAAAACCGTCTCAACCGTCTAAAGATAAAATTTTAGAACAACCGCAGACATTGGGTCTTTTCCATTATACGCACATCTTATTTGGTCTGTTTTGAGTAGTTGATAATTGCGAAACGTTCCAGGAAGAACGTTAAAGATATTGCGTGTAAACAATTCCGACTAATCCATCCCAAAACTCTACCTAACAAAACTTTGAACAGAAAACAACTTTAAGCAGTAATATTTCTATTAGGAAGAGACTGTGGACCAAACGATACGATACGATAGATGATGGAATTTACGCAATAGTGGGTAAAAACTCAATGGTACGATGATATACATTTCACATTCTACCAATTAAGGAAGAGCTGATTTATTTGGGAATTATACAGTAGTTTTAGGATTAATCGGTCTGAAACATTATTTGTTGACTTCCACATAGGAATTAACTGCTCTATATTGAAACGATATGTTTAAATAAAAAAGGTATTCTAAATTACTTCTACAACGAAAAGAATGCATGATGAACTAACGGAATAATTAATTAAATAATAAATTTATTGAACAAACAAATAGATAAAAAATATTATAGAAACAATAAAGTTATATAACGAAAAAAATATATAAATAAGAAAAAATAAATAAAAAAAAATGAAAAAGTGTCGTATAAAATTTCCAATCAATAAAAAAACAATCGAGCAATTGAATGAATAATAAAACAAAAAACTTTTTTTATTCATAAAGAACGGTCAGGCCGTTCGGTACATAAAGGACGGTCGCGGAAATAAAAAACTTTAAATGAAGAAGAAACTATCAAATAAGAAAATAAATAAATAAGTAGAATAAAACTATATGACAATAAATAAATAAATAAATTCATACATAGGTAAAAACATAAGTAACTAAATAAAAAAGGAAAAAGTAGATAACACATTAAACAAGTAAATGAATGAATGAACTACACAATACATAAATTGAAGAGAGAATATATAGAACGAAATTTTGGAACAGAAAACAATGAAAGTCCGATGATTTGTTTCCTGCTCTTCACAACTCATTTTAGTTGTGGGCAAACGTTTACTTTTGCATTTGAGGAAGCAATCTGAATGAGATTTGATACCAGTCCTTTCGGCATAATAATCATCAAAATCCCAATATTTACGTATAAAAAAGTTATATAAATCACAAATCAGTAGAACACTGTCGTAAAAATCGTATCGACCAACGCCATCTGTTGCACAACATCAATCGTTGATTACAAGAAATTACTCAAACTCAAACTCAATTTCCCCATTCCCATTTCAATGGGTAAACAATCGTTTTGCAAAAATCCTATTCTTGTTCGGAATATTAATTCCATTTGAAGCAACATCCAAAAGCAAACATGCCAACATTCGATATGCTTCCGGATGAATTAGAATCACACACACACACTCCAATTACTAGCAACACCAATGCGATCCACTGTAGTGCCACACAATTATTGTACCGAACACACACACACAAATGCATCCTTTTTCACATTTCAAACCACACTCGATGAAACTGGTCAGCTGCAAATCGCAAACAATTTGATCACTCGGCCGGAATACTCCCTGGACTGCACCCCGCTCAAAGGCAATTATTATTAGCATATCGGCAGAATCGGTACCGTAAGTACCGACAGTGTGTGCTTTCGTCCTTTTTTTTCAATAGACTCAACCAAACCGGTCAATCAAGCAGAAGTCCATATATTCCAGGGAGAAGTTCATTTGCGTAATTGGTCCATATTTTCGGTGTGGTTTTCCACTAGCGCCAGCTTAAACGACACTGAAGAAAGAAAGAGAGAAAGAAAAAACTCAAACGTACCACAAAAAAAGGTTTTAAATCAACCTACGCCCGGGACCGGGATGGGTGGAAGTTTTTTTCCCAAGCGGAAATTGGAAAATTTGTTTGCAACTCAAACTTTGCATATGAATAAAATTCAAACTCCACCGTTCATTCAAATTTTGCTTCAAAATCGTCCAAATTCGGATGGGCAGGCGAAGCGTGGCAGAAAAGTTGATTATTGGGCAGCCACTTTTCCCACCTTGCGCTAACCTCACTTTCACGAATGCCAAAAATGAAGGTATGAATATGGTTTTCCTTTTATTTCCCATCGTCAAAAACAAAAATGTTTTGCTACCCAAAATGGTGCACGGTTCCCGTAAGGATGCACTCTATTCCACTCGAATGGTTGGTGGGATTAGGAACCGGATTGACAGTTTATGCTGCGGACCATAAAACCACCAACCTACGGAACGGAAGAGTTTGCCGGATGTGCTGCGTTGTAATTGTGCTGGTAAACAAATCAAGGGCCAAAACCGCTTACCCCGGGAAACAGCCGTACTACAGGGTTTTGTGGGTCTCTCGAGTGCCATTTCAAACAAAACCCCGTGTTTGCATAAACTGTCCAGCTGTGCAGGCGGTTCAGGTGATGCTTCTCCCATTCGGCTGGTGGTATTTCGGGTTTTCCAACGAAAATTTTCCTGCAGCGCTATTAATCATTTTTGCGTACGTGAACATTCCCGTTCGAATTGGACACTATCCCCGGCTCGGTTGCCACCTGCTGTGCTAAGTGTGTCACTTTACGTTGCTGGGCAGCTCCTGTTGCTCCACATGGTTTTGTTCACTTGAAAGCGAAATAATTATGCCGCGTGCGCTCGTCAAAGCAGCAATTCCTCAATGTCACATTAGGCAAAAACCCACAGCACAGCAGGCCGGACTGCACTGCCTGTCTATTGATTTTTCTTTTTTGTACAACTTAATCTCATTCAATTAATTACGCCCAAAAACGGGGTGAAACTCTCTTGACCACCCTGCCATGCAGTGGGAAAAATAATTACAAATTGTCACGATACGAAACCCGCTTTTGCCGTGATGCGTGATTGAAATTGAAATGTTCATTTTCGAATCTCAATTAAAACAAAAAAATAAAACAAAAAATCGAGGATCAAATCCGGATGGTTCGGAACGCAACGAGCATTATCGTTGGCAATCATATTTTCGAGTATTTACTTTAACGTGCGCGGATTCTCCGGCTCCACGCGGGGCGAATAAAATTTCGCAAAACGCTGGAAGTAAAATTGCACCGCCAACGCCAGTAGTGGGAAAATGTGTCCTCTTATCGTATTTGTGTGGAAATGAACAGCACTGTCAGCAGGGTAAAACGACAAACGACAAAAGATACGATCGTTTGCGACGCTGAAATGCGTCGGAATGCAAACAAAATTGAACCCAGCCCCACCCTCAACCCATTCCCCAATACCCCTGTTGTCTGTTGTCTGTTGACAAGATTGATTGTACGGGTTTGAGTGGGAGGTGGAGGGTATGGTGGAACCAGCGACGAACCAGCGATCCACCGTGCACAATCACACCAGCTGGTAAAAGCAAATGGAAATGTCAAACATTACAAATTGAATTATTTTTCCAATATTTACCATACGCGATTGCGCTGCAACTGCAGCCATTGCACATGCAGCCAGGTATGGTACGGCATGTATCCCCGCACTTACGTGTGGGTACATGCCACCTGTGCTCGGTGCGTGGTACATCGGTGGGATTGTGCAATAAATTGGCCAAACCTCAGCGGGCAGCAAACACAGTGAGTACCGTTCCAATTACGTTCGAACAGCTGGATGATTGACTTAATTGGAAATAGAGAAATAGCACAATGATGTGCGACTATGGCGGCTTGTGTTTTGTTGATGCAAGTGGATAGCAATTGTTTCGCTGGTGAATGTAAAATACACAATTTATAATAAATTCATTTTTGACAGTTTAATTTGAATACTAACTCAATCTATTCTTGGTGACCCAAAAGCTCAAATGAAAGAGAATGTTGAGTGGAGATCCTGAACATCAAATCCCATTTGAACCGTATCTTCGTACACACTTGTTATATGAGTAGCCTATTAAAACAGTCAAGAATAGCCAGTGGTACATAAGGACAACTTTTGCTAGCCCATTATGGGGGTCATTTATGGTCATTCATTGTCTTGCAAGCAAAGTACATTTAGGACTGTTTAATTTGAGTACAAACTGCAAATATTCCTGGTGATACCAATGTTCAAAAGGTGGAGTCGTTTAGTGAAGATCCTAAACAGCAAACCTAATTTTGATAATTTCTCATAATTCAATGATAATCTAAATTTCCACTTAACTAAATCCATAGGTAACTCCAGGATAGCCAGCAATTAGAATTGGGCAGTACACTACAAGTCTTGCAAGGCAGGGAACGGAGTCATTTCAGGGCATCACACCAAAAAGGTGTTTCTTATTAGTAGCTAAACATTTAAAAAGACCTGAAAGACTTTTCAAAGTCTTCTTGAACATCATTTTTTATCCGCGCTGTACTACCAACGACTTCACCACAATTTCTGCTAGAATATTCATTTCTCAAAACCAAGTATCTTGGAAAATTTCACAGAAACCGCATATATTGAAAATCCCATAACTAAAATAATGTATTTCTTTTTAAGAAAGATTAAGTTAGTATATGCTGCCATCAACGTATCAGCCAGCAAACAATAAAATTTATTTATTTATTAATTAATTTTTTTCATCTGGCACACGACTTCTTCCTTACATTGAACAAACATGAAAACTTAATAATATACCTGAACCTAGTTGGACTTTAAAATACAAAAAACAATAAATTGGATGTTAAAACGTACTACACAGCAACATGAAACACGGAAGGGTTGCAAAAAAGCATTTAAATAACTCTATCAAAAAGTATCATAAACACCAACAATAGACCCAAATCTCCAGAAATTGTAGAGCCAAAAGCAGGCTTAAATTACTCTTTTTCCATCACAGTACAAAACACTGGAAAACGTTCAATTTCAGAAGCATCAGCCTTGCTTTTCCTTTATTTCATTAAATCTAAATTTGCATCATACTATGCCATCACCAAACACCTACAGTGCGTCGAAAAGGTACACAAGTTTAGTTTCTACTTACCTTCCATTGAGAGAATCCTATCCCCAAACATCGACACACGTACCAATGCGTGTGGTACAAGTTTACAACAATAACGTATAACACCTCTTCAGCAATTGGAACCACAACAATTTCCCCAAATGTGCGGCAACGAGTGGCAAGAAGTGAGAAGTCCTGCTAAAACCGGCTTTTCCAACACCGTACCGAGCTAAGCTGGACAAGAAATGGCAAGCTTTCCAATTTACTGTAACTAGAACTGACTTACGAGCGCACTGGTTTTTGCCAACCCTTGCTGTTTGAGCTCCTGATGCCGAACGATCGTTCGAATATGACGCTCACCGGTAAGGCGCAAGTAAGTTTTGGCTAAAATAAGGCGATTAAATTACAAC
>STHB01007602.1:0-15060 GCA_018908115.1 Anopheles rivulorum | reverse complement strand
TAGTAAAATTTACATCATGAAAGCAATTCTCCGGGCCCTGGGTGAGTGGGCGGGGTGGTCGATAGGGGTAGACCAACCCTCCCACAAAAGTTAGTGTCTTGTCTTGTGCATCGCGTGCCTAGCATACAGCAATTCGGCGCAAAATCACGTGTCAAGCGCGTGGAGCAATAAAATCACAGGAAAGCTTAAAACTACTCCCCCAAAGCCAAAGTGAAGCGTTTCATTGCGCAATAAACATGTGGTAAAATAGGTGAAACTTAAATCTCTCCCTTCCTTTTTATGTGTTTCTATCCTCGCTCTTTCGTTTTCTATGTGCAAAATGTATTAATTTTTGTGTTCTCAACCAAACTACCTTAAGACAAGTTAACGCTTTCTACCGTTCGTTATGATCGCCGAGAAGCCATTGCACGATCGCTTCCACGCCTGTCAAACAATGCTGATATTTGTTGTTGACTCTTGATATTTAATTTAACTTCGAGGTTTTTCTCTCTCGCTCTCTCTCTCTCTCTTTAATTATCCCTAAAAGAAAAGTTGCCCGTGTGCGAAAGCCCCCGCTTTTTTTTTGATAGAGAACAACTTTCGCACAAGTATTTCTTTGATTGTTTTTGGTCGTGGCCTCATTGGTCGTGGCGCCCGTCCGGTTGTTTCGCCTTCCCTTGGCCCGTGTCCGTCACGCTATCTCACACGGAAAAGCAACCATTCTTTTTCCCCTTTTTTTCTGCTGCCATAAATTGTTTACTTACTCTACCCCAACCTTACCCCCCCCCCCCCCCCCCTCTCCTCATCCTCCCCTTCCGGCTTAGTGGTGGCCAAAATCCCCCCCTGTTACCGAGGGTTATTTCCGATTGTTGATTTTTCGGTTTTTGCGCCACAACATTGCCACCCAACCGGTGAACCAGCGTACCAGCGTTCCAGCAAAACCACCGTATTTGCCACCGGAGCATCAACCGGAAATCGTTTCAAAAACTCCTCCGCACAGCTAAACCGCACAAGGGGGAAATGGAAAGAGTGAGTGGATGTTTTTAAAAGAAAAGAAAAACTGTTTCGTGTTTGTGTGTGGAACACGAAACCCGTACACAACAAGCATACACACACATTTTACTGGGCGAGGTTTGGAATTGTTGGGCAAAATTGATTTCTGGAAGATTTATTGGATAACATCCGAGGCGCGATGCCACTCGGATAAGGCGCAATGGCGTGGCTGCGATAAGCTGCAACATGCAGCAAAATTGGGGGGTGAAACGATCGTGTTGACGGCCAAAGAGGAAAAGGAGGAGGGTGGAAGGGGAGGATAAAAGTGGAAAACACAACCAAATCCAACTACCTCAAAAAACCCGGCAACAGTGGCCTGTTGTCGAACCAAGGCATCGCGCAAGCATTACGCCGTGACTTTACCATCCTGCTTTCACCATTTCACCCTCGACGGTGCGACTTCTTCCGGGCGCAATGTTTCGATGGCTAGCACTATGGTACTGAGAATTTCCTTCTCCGCCCCCTCACCTCTCTCCCTTTTTGCAACCCCTTCCTCACCCTCTTTCCTTCCGTCCAGCTGTCGACAGTCGTTTTACTCAAAATGTGGCCACAAACTTTTCAGCGAAAGCCGTCACCCTTTCAAGTGGCTGTAATCGATCGTTGTCAGAACGTTGGTCAGCCAACATCCGGCAGTTGCTTTCGTATGCACCGGTCTGTACCGGTGCCATAATGTGCCGTCACCATCGTCGCTTTAAAGCTGGGTTTATAATTGATGATTTCACATCGGAGCCTGAAATTGATGAGCCAGCTTGTGGAAGCTCCTTGTACGCAAGCAAGCTAGTTTGGCCAATTTTCTATCTATTAGTTTCAATAACATAACATTGTTACTAAACAAATCGATCGAGAACAAGCTGTAAAATTGTTTTCTTTTGTTTTCCAGCCGTACTACAAACGCCACGGCTTATGCATTATTCTAGGCACAATTTAGGCAAGCATTTATCTCTCGATTGAAAACTGAGAAGCAAATATCGATCGATCTGATCCAGTTTGCTCTCATTTGCATTTCTATGATCCTAGCGCTCTATTCTATGAACAGGCTTCTGGCCTTGTTCAATGCGGGAATCATAAAAATAATAATGTATTGCGCGGTTTCTCAACACCACCATGCCGCTCCATTCCATGTGCATATTTATAGCAAACAAAAAACCGGTCGACAGCATCAACACACAGCGAAGAAAAAAGGCTCCTGTCTGCTTCCTTGCCAAACGCAAAGGAATGGCTGGCGGACAAACACCGCCATTTTCACACGAAGCCATTCAATTCTTGATGTATGCAAATGTTTTCATTTCTTAGCAAAGCTCAATTTTACGCTCTTTCAGCTTCCGCTTAAGCACTTGATGGGATTTTAAGCAGCCGTTCCGCATGCCGCGGTGGTAGAGAAAATAAATCTATTGACAAATCCTCGGTCAAACATTCGCGCAAATGGTTTGAAGGGACCTATTTGCTAGAATCGCTAGCTTTGGAAGACTTTCATCGCTGACAGTCGAGAGTGAATTCTTTATTTGGAATTTGCAGTACCATTTTGTGGTTACCCCGGCAACTGCCATTTTCATCTCAATCTCTCGTTTAATACTTTGATGCAATTTCTTCTAATGATTTTAGCAAAACTATCTTGTTGATCAAATATCAACGAAATGTGATGGAGGCGCCTGGTGGTTTACTAAAATCAACACCCGTCTTAACACAAATTGTGCCAAACCCAATTCGGACCATTCCTTCCAACCAAGTAATGACTGTTCGTGTACGTGATAAAAATAAATCCAAACCACTTTAAGCTTCTATCCAACGCCACCTTTATCTGTCTTGCCACATGCTGTGATTTTTCACACATTCTTTCATCTCGACCAAACCAAGCCGGCTTTAAAAATGTGTTGTTGTTTTTTTGTTGTTATATTTCAACTTCAACACACGTCTTACATGATGTTACAAGCGCAAGGAACGCTATACACACATTCCACATTGTGCTGTGTTGCTATGTTTCGTCAATATGCAAATTTGTTGCCATTTTTCACCGTTACGCATGTTTCTTTCTGGCCAAATTCCCTTTTTGTGTTGTACAAACGAACAGAGACAGTAGAAGGAAAGCTTTCTGTCTTAATGTCAAGCCTTCTCGTGCTCGGTTCATGAAGATTTCTTCTGCAATGTCTTATTTCATGTGCGAACGATTCGAATTTAAGTTCAGAATCAAACGTTCTACATTTCAAGACTCAACACATGAGCGAAGTAGAGCTTTAAGTTTAAGTTCCTAAAGACATGTTAACTTTACAAATGAAGAGCATTAAATTTTAAATCATAATTTACTAAACCCACATTCTCATTCTACCCTATTTTTTCCGCTTCTAACCCGATGATTCATTGCATACATATTTCTTCTAACTCACAACTGCGCTAAGGATAATGTGATTAATTAAATATATCTGCCAGCTTTTCCTAACCCCAAAACAGAAAGAAAAGAACACGAACCGCAACAACAACAACTTGACAACTGGTTCCATTCGAATGATGCTACCTTTTGCAGCAAACGGCCCAGTAAAGCCTTTTTGTTTTGCCTTCATGCTAATATACTTGGCTCAAGGACATTGGAAGGCAACACACATTCCTGTCGGTGTTGCTTCCGATGTGTTTTTCGGGCCTCTGTATCTAACCATGGCTAACGATGGACTTCTTGAAACGTGATAAATTTATGTTCCATACCTTCCCGTACATTTTTTCCACCCTACGGGTAACGCAGAACGGTATGCGCTCTCAGTCCCTAAAGCGCCGGTTCCGGCCCGTTCAGGAATGTACAAACGAACGGAACAAACGAGCAAGAGTGAGCGAAAAAAGAAACAGGTACAAGTGTTAGGCTGGACGGCAAGAATGCCTGCACCGAACAGCACGTCCACGTCCGTTGCTGTGGCCGGAACTGAAGGAGGGAAACAATCAGCACCAGAATAAATAATAAGCAACGATGTCCTCAAGACGTGATTGTGATGATTAGTGTGGTTCACTTTCAGCATTTACTAAAGCAAACCGGTGCGGGCGTACTGTCCCGGGCGGGACAAGTTGTCCAAGGATCCTGCCCCCCCAAAATTTATCAACCGAGGCGCTAAATTCATAATTAAATGATTTACGTTCCCAGGATGCGATGGCTAACGCAGCGAGGGATTAATTAGTAATGCCGGTTCTATCGATTACGAGGATTTCCGTAGTGACGTGGATAAATAAAATCCGCCCATTAGCTCAGAAACCACACGTATTACACCAATCTGAGAAACGTGCGCAGTATCATTTTTGATTGATCTGTGGTATTATAAAATGCATCACAACAGGTATCAAATCAATCAATTAAAGATGATTGAGTGTACTGTCTTGCCCTGTCCATTAGTCTTATCAATGGATGCCTTGGACGAGTTAATATAGCAATGCTTTTTATCATTGCTTCCGATACATTAGCTTCTTTCTAGTGCAAAATCAACATTTCTACACCGGAGGATTTAATAAAACATTCATTCCACCCTTACAATCAAATGCTGCTATCACAAATGGCCAAGATTTCATAAATCAAGTGCCTAATACACGTTGCTGGGGAATCGATTAACGAACTACAGCTGTCGTTACGCACCTTTGTCAAGTATATATGGCTCTATTTATACACCCTTGGTATTATTTCCACAGCGCTATAAGTTGTCTCTTTTCCCTGTCAACATGGCTATAAGCTGTCGACCCTCTTTAGGTGAAGGTATGCTCCGTTTCATTGTGTTTATTACAAGCCTGTGAATGTGGATTTTCTTGTGGACAACTTAGCGATACAGGCGAGATTAAGTCTTCGTTGTCATTTTCGTGAAACCTTTCACGATGGTGAAATCGATTGGAAATACGAACCCATTGCTATCCATGTACGGTGTGGAACTTCGATTATACGGGGTTTGATAAACCATTGGGCGGATTATTCGTGTGACTAAAAATGACACTTGGACAACCGTTTGGAAGTTTTATAGCGAATGACAGGACAACAAGATTTGTAGTTGTCATTTGTGTCAAACTATATTTATCACTATTGTTCCAAGAGTTGACAAAATATATTTTCACTTAATCTTGCGTATAAAGCAGGCCTCGTTTAAATATAGAAATAAAAGTAAGTTAACTTCGCTTCTCCAACTTCACATATAACACGTACAAAGGTAGACAGGGTCGAATATTCGTGGAAATCGATTAACCGTTCTACTGAATAAATAAATGCACTATAAGATTTGACCTTTTCTTAAAGGACAATGTAACGAAATTTACTTCACGGCTATCGCTTTCAAATAAAACCTTATCTCTCCGAAATGGACATTTGGTTTGCTTTTATTAAGGAAGCATACTCTAATTGGTGAACGGAATCAATTAACTCATTAATGTGGTCAGATTTATCTTTACGCAGGCTTCCATTAATACTATCGGAGTTGATCACTAGTGCTGAGCTATATTTTCGTTCTAACATACTGCATATTGACGCATTTGATCGATTTTTACCCAAAGACTATTTGCATTGTAGAAAATAGAAGTTGTTCGATACAATCTTCTTTCAACAGCCATTTTTAAGCAGTTTTTATTACAATACACATAACTTGTCTTTCCCTAATCAATTCTAACTCATCTTGTTTATTTTGCGACTCAGTTTTACTTCAGTTTCTATATCATTCCAACATCCAGAACACCCGTATGCTTGTTTCCAATGTGTTCCACCTACACAATCATTGCAGTTTGTGTCTCTTATATTTTTTCGTTTTATTTTTTCAGAGCCCATTTTATTCTCGCTTTTTATGCTTCCAGCAGTGCATAAAACTCCAAATCCATGGCAAACGTAAAACCGTACAACCAAACGATGTGTGCGTGTAAATGAGCGGGCTTTTCCTGGGTCTTTTATTTTTTTTTTGTTTATTCCTTTTTGCTTTACTGTCTGCCTGGGTTACATTGTGCTGGCAGGCAGATGATAAAGAAATACGCTTTACAAAAATACATTCGCACACACATAAGCGAATCTCGCAACCAGCCGTTCAATTTACACGTTGTCTTACCGATGCTGGATCAGCAGAAGCGGATCCGTTACGTGCGGCGAAATATCTACCTTGCAAACGATTCGGCAGGCCCGGCACTGCCAGCCATGATACACCGACGGGTCGACGGTGTAACCACTTCGATCAAGAAGCACACACTGTATTGGTATAGCCTGGGAAATGTGTGAAAATCTCGAAACGTGCACTCGTGCTTATGCTCGCAACACTATGTCATGGTAACAGGGTAAGAGGGTTCTCGCCCGGTAAAAACTTGCTCGCACAGCACTCCCACAAAACGGTGACAATTTTATGTTTCCTGCATTGGTAGGCAAATTTCCGCCATGAATTTTCCGCACCCGTTAGCAAGGGTAGGGTTGCAGCTTTTTTTTGTTCGCTTTCCCTTATCGCCCACAACCCAAAAGACCCTTAGTCTCTCAAACATCCACCCACACACAAAGAGAGAGAAAGAGAGAGAGAGAGTGTGTTCCATCAGGGGGAGCGTTAACAACATGACCTGGAAATTTGTTAACTTTTGCCAAACTTACCACACCAGACCGGTATGGAAAAAGGGTGTGCTTACCGAAAGGTGCTACGAAAACGAAAGCCAACGCACGAGAATGCGTGCGTTAATTTTGCGTGGCGGAAAAGTTTGTGCAAAATAAAATTAAATTTTACCATCCAAAACTAAGTGATGATGTTTATCATGGACTGCTTTTTTACCAACGAAACCAAAAAAAAAACCACACACACACACACACACACACACATGCATGAAAACTTTACGGCACATACACTTTAGCACACAACCAACCAACGCGCCCACGTTGACTTTCGGGCTTCGGGGGAGAAAAAAAAATCTGCTCACACCCTGGCGCGTGCAAGCTGAACTTTGGCGAGAGATAAAATAACAATCAACCCGTGCACGCTTCGGGGCCGCGTTGACGAAGCATCAATAATGTGCCGTTCTGAACTGAGCAGCCATGTGATTGCTTTTACAACGTTCATACATAACGGCCGTTAACCTTAACCCTGCCCCACACACGGCATAAATACGCAAAACGCACCCGGGACGTGGCCAGCACCTTACGCTCCAAATGAAAAGGAATTGAAAACGGAAATCCTTTTTATCTTTATTGAGTTCATTTACAATAAACGTTAAAGCCATCGCACAAACACGTGTCGAACACAACCCCCCCCCCCCCCTCCCCAGGAATGGGTTGAGAAAAACGCACGCCCCAAAGGCAGACGAATTATGAGCATCATCAGCTAGGGTGAAGCGTATGTAAAAATACGTGATATTGAGACGAATTAGGTAAATACTGTGTCAAACATGTATCCGATAAAATGGTGCTTTGCTCACGTTTTCACCCAAAAGGTAACAGCGAAAAAAAAAGAAAAGTGCAGCAAAGGGCAAGACATTATCACGGCATCATTTTTTAAAACCATGCTTTTAACGACACTTTTGATATGATGTGAAAAGTTTTGTCCTCACACACATATGTGTGTGTGGTTTTTGTGCTCAAGCACGCATGATTACAATCAAATTTCGATAACAGGCTCACAGACACACACGTAATAATAATTTACATTTCCCACCAACTCTCAATGGAAGGAACAACCTGTTTTTCTTTACAAACCATAAATATCTGAACAACCGAACCGATTAAACTTTTTCGCCCCATCCTTTTTCCCATTTTATTTTCCCCTGACGCACGACGGGGGAGGTGGGATGGGGGGTGGGGTTTGTTGCGAAAGCTTTGCATCAACCACCTGAAAGTTCAACACAGCTTAAGCACTTTGGCCAAAAAAATGTTAACTCCCGTACTCCCAGCCTCGCTTAATGCTTTTAAAAGGACTAACTTCATTATGTTTCATTAACTTTTGCACGTTTACTACGTTGGCATTGTTGGCACCGTAATGTGGCCAGGTTTTAGGTTCACATTCAATCCTCCCCCCCTTTCCACACCCACACACACACACACACACACACGCGCGGAGAAAAGGTTTGGGGCATTTGTTCGGTGTTCTTTACCCCGAACGCTACCGGTGGTCACCACCGGTGCAGAAGCTTTTCTAAGAAAGCTGGCAAACAGTTTTGTGCCACCCGCAACTCCCAGGACGATCAATTGTCGCTTGTCGTAGAACATTTTTGTCCCACCTTCTGTCTCTTTCCCGGTCCGTTTTTTTTATACGCATTCCTGAATTATCCTCACGGTTTGGATGGTTCTTTCGACTATCTTCCACCCAACGAGGACCACCCAACGGGATGGCCCCCGGACCGTTTTACCGGGCGTAAAGCGAGGCATTCGTAACGAGACATTCACCGAACGAACTTCCAAGCGCCACTGGGGAGGTCCGTTCGATCCCACAACCACCGGGCCAAATAAAAAAAAAAAAAGGATGTACCGATATTCTTCGCCAGCTCACAAGTAACTTCTCACACTAGCTGCTCGCGAAGAGTTGCGCTGAAGAAAGCAGGAAGCAGAAGTATGCTTTCCAGCAGGAATGTTCAGCGAAAGTTTTGCGTTTTGCATTGCAGGGATTTTTTTATTATTCTTTCACAATCGTTTTTCCCTAATTTACGACAAGGCGACTAACTTCCCGACTAAGCTCCCATGCGGTTCGCACCATTCCCCAGTCCGGGAATTTACTGAGGCGAAAGTCCGGCTGAGACGCGGTCCGATATGATGGTGCAACATCGTATCGAATCGAATCGCCACAGGGTGGCTACCGCAGACGCACATAAAATGGGTTTAAGAAATATTAAACGATGGAATCCCATTAAAAAGTTTGTCCGCTTTCACCTAAACGCGGCGATGTCAAGCGGTGAGCGCGCATCAAAAAAAGGTATTAACTGGCCGCTAGTCCACTACGACTCACGCACGCACGCACGCGCTTGATCATTATTTATGGTTAAGCTTAACTGGGGCCGGTTTTTTTTTTCTTTATTGACAGTACAGCACTGATCCTTGGGCCGTCGCCTTGGTGCGTTATGCAAATTCGGTATAAAAACCACTCTATAATGGTAAATAATTTTTTTGCATATGTTGACCCCACGATAAAGGTGGTGAGTGGGCTGTAGAGAGAGAGAGAGAGAGAGGGAGAAGAAAGAAAAAAAAACATTGTTTTAATGTAGCTTTGCTGGACCATCCATCCAATTAAACAGGAGCGCAACGTTTACACAAACCGTAAACCAAAAACCACCATCCACGTGGGGATGGTCATACTTCCGGGCTATCTCCCCCCCCCCCCCCCTGCAAAACAAATCCCTCACCGGAAATGGTAACGTTCTCCACAAAAACCACATCATACGCAGTGGCATATCCAAATAAAAACAGCAAAACCGGTTGAATTCTATGGAGCAATAATGAAAAAATCGGCTTCAAACTGCCCTTTGCCGGACACACAAAAACGGCAGCAACGGAAGCACCAATGTTCAGGTTCTTCTTTTTTTCCTGCAGCCCCAGCACACACACACACGTGTGGTTTCGATATCGAAACGGAACGCTTTTGTCCACCCCGGTGCGTCATGCACACCGATATGGCCCGATTGGCGTACAGCGAGACAAACAAAACGAAACGGTCACAATACAGCAGACAGGGACAACAGAGAGAGAGAGAGAAAAGAAAAAAACAATCCCTTCCAAACATGATTATGATGAAAACGATTTGTTTACCCCCTCTGTTTTTTAATTTTGCAAAACTCCATTCACACCTGGATCGTCATTTTTTCCCCTATTCTTTTGCACGTTTTGCTGGGCATTGGTGTGATCGAATTTTGCTGAAAAACATCACCAAGCAATCACAAACGAATTTAACATTCGATTGCATTAGATTTATTTGGTTTTTATGTGATCGCAGCAATCGATTCGCTTAATAGATTAAACCTTTTTAGCTGTCCATACAGGGATTGTTCAGAATAAATTTGATTTTTTTTATCATGATCATTCGTTATTGAAAAGTGAAGACTTCATTTATACGATAGAGGTCGGAAAAGATGGATCACTAGAAGCCATCAGAAAAACGGAAAAGAATCATTTGCGATCTGGTTGTATTCGTACTACACAATTCTTTGAAAATCAGCACTAACAGATGTTGACAAACCCTGACATTTTAATTTCGGGCTTTATTTTACCTCCGATAGCTGCGTGGCGTTTGCTAACCACTGCAATCAAGCCTTGAAAAAAAATGGTTGAGCAATAGTAGACCATTTTTATGGCAGCAGGCGTTCATCGCATGAATTATTTTATATGCAGTAGAAACCTCCCTTACGGAACTGTCAAAATTTTTCAGAATAACCTGTTGATCAATAGTTTTTTGTTGCATATTTTGTTGTAGTTTGCAAAGTTCAATTCGTTGAAGGTCGTGAAGGACGTTGGGAAACCCGCAATGTCCTTTCTTTCATCCAAGTGCCTTAATTGCTTCTTGATGTAAGCAGTAGATTGCCTTCTTGAACGATTACCTTACCACACCACTTGAACGTTTTTTTTTACTTTTCAAATGAACAAATCCGCAAAGATGAACCCAACGATAACGTCTTCAAATCAACATATCGTCGTCAGTTTGGAGCATCCCATCTTGAGGTAAAGGCTACAATCGTAAGACGGTCCTTCCGCAGGAAACACACACACACTCGAGGTTTTGATATATTTTGAGCTGGTGTGTGTGTGCCGATAAAAAAAATGAAGGAAAGCAACTGTCCTCACGTACGATAGCAAAGTCGGTAGCATCCCGACGGCACTCGACCTGAACCTGAAACCCTTCATTCTACTGCAGTTGCTCATTTCCCTTGTAAGCTATACCGATTCCATTCCAAAGTGTCATCGAAACACTGAGCCTTCGCCCAAAACAAAAAAAAAGGGAAAAATCCCTTTCCAGCTTTTTTCTTTTTGTCCTTCATCTCGAACATTTGAAGGATGGCTCTGCAGCAGCAACATTACTTACGGTTCGGATCTGGGTGCTTGCCGTGCACAATCTGCTCGCATGCTGACCATGATTTGCCTATCTGTTCAATCACCTTTCAACGTGCAAGTTTTGCGGTCGGGTCGGGACATATCATTGCGACACACATCACGTTGAGAGTAGGATATTGGACCTGGAACCCGTGTCTGCTGGCGCACCAAACACTCAACCATCTCAACTGGGAACTGGAGTCTTTTTTTTTTCTTGTGTTTTCCTTCATTCTAGTGCGTAGCGCAAGCCAATATATTAGAACAAATGTCCTAATACAGTCTCCCTTTTCTATGATAAACCCCTTCTAGAAGAGCTATTGCTTTCATTCCAAAAGATTTAAATCGGTTGCTTTCTTTCTTTCCGATTAAAAGGAAACTAATCATCGTCAGATCGATCTTTTGAAAAATGTATTTCCTAAATAGTAGCAGGCAAACGAAAACTCAATCAAATCTACTAAATAAGTTACTTATCTCGCACAGCTACATCTTGCCGCATTGCACGAAATGAATCACGTTTGCCATCCGGAAAGGAATGGCACACCGAATCGAGACATCTTCAGGTCTTCCACATACCTGTTTGGCACTTTGGCTGAAGCACAAAATACAGCCAAACCTCGGAACTCGGTCCCTATCTCGGCTCGGCAAGGGGAAAAAAATTGGCAGGCCTGCAATATCGAATCCTCTCTTCCGGGATTGACTATCGCTTTTTTTTTCTTGTTTCCATCACTGTTTACATCTTTCAGTCGAAGACTTGTGCTGCATCGTAGTACGGGTTGCCCATCAAACCCGACAGTACGGCATGGCTTTCGTAACAGAAACATAACCGAATTGTTTTCGGGTGGAAAGGGGATGGAAAAAAGCTTTCCCCTGTACCCACAAACCACCAGCACCAGCGGCAAAAGGCAAACAAAATTGATAGAGATAAAACATCTTTCCGACATCTTGCTCAACCCAGCCCAGCCGCCGGGGCGGCCCCGGCAGTTACGAGTTCCATTTCGGGCCCCTATCACATAACACTTGTACGGACGGGCTGCGTCATTGCGCCACGCCAAAACGAGCTGAGGCGAAGCGTACACAGTGAAGTCAGAAACTGTTTCGGTATACTCTTGCTTCCCATTTTTGGGAGTTTTGTTTTGTTTCCATTCCACACCGAGGAGGTGGTTTTCTCCTTGCGCAATGAACCGACACCCGTGCCGTGTCTCCCCGTAGCCGGATGAAATGAAAATGTCTCAGACATAAACGTAATAAACTTGACTCGCTTCCTGAAATTACACAATTTATCAAACAGACCATCCTATTGACAGCACATGTTCGGGAAAGGTGACCCATCTAACCCCTACAGTACAGTGCACGACGGTTGATGGATATACCTCGAAATAAATTCATCTCCTAGCAGCTCCTGTCCCAGTGCTGCTGTCCCACTACTAACGTAAATTTTTCGGCAACAACGTGTCTTGGTGGTGATGGTGAAGCCACTGAAGAGAGCGATACACACATGTTTGTCTTTTACCATAAGAACAGTATCAGCACTATGGTTTCGTACGCACGCACGCAAGCACGGACACGTGTTATCTCTGTACGGCTTTTCCTTTCAAAGAGCTTGATCATTTGCGAGCTGCTGGTGTGTGTTTGTTTTTTTATAATTCCACTCACAACCTCATTTGACCAGTCCAGCCGGAAAGGTTTTGCTTACTCATCATATACACACACACACACACACACACATACAAACCGATCACCGACCGTAGCTCAATTTGAAATTGTACGCTACATAAATTTTTCGGGGTGGCAAAACGGGGTCTCAACATAAACCACCCTCCCTCCCTCTCCCCTCCCCTTCCTCCCATCGATGTCCGGGCGATATGCGTTATCCTTTCTTCATTTGACACGTGAGCACCATCACCCATCTCACAAAAAGTGATCACACACACACACACAAACAGAGACAAGTACAGACACATTCAGTAAACGAGCGCCCCACACAGTGTGGTAGTAAATTGTTATCAAAATTGGATACACGTGGGCGGGGACACTGCAGCTTTTGACGAGCGAGCGCATCATGCTGAGTTTTTGGAATTATCTTTTCTTTCTTCCTTTTTTGGTTGCTCATTTATATCGTCACAGCCTTGTTGCTGTGGCTGCTGGGCTGCCGGTGTCTGCATATCGGTTACAAAACATGTATCGTTAACATGGCCTTTCCAAAACCTTTTGCCAAAACAACGATCGTACCCAATCGCTGCGAGACACATTTGCTGTGGCGCACTCTAAATGAATTCCAGTTTGTGTTTTGTCATCTCAAATATCATGTTCGAAGTCATAACAGAACTAGCCAAGTTCAAAGTATCAACTTCGTCTTTAAACTTACGCATTCTTGGAGGAGGGTGGTGGGCGAACAGAAATAAAACTATGCCAAACCCTTAGCCATTGACCCTTGCAGCCAGTAGCCACCAAGTCTCGAAAAGAGTTTTCCCCAAGTTTTGCTGCACTCTGACTGACTGACGCAAGAGGAGAAGGTTTATTTTTCTTCCACTACTTTCAATGTTACAACCCAAAAGTGAATCCAAATGCCATTGCACCTCGAGCTATTAATGCGCGTTCAAGTGTCAAGAAGCGTTGCACGCTGCAGCGCATTTCGTTCCGATTGCCAATTAGTACGGAACTTTTAGACGAAAGCCATCCAACCGAACCCCATTAACGCAGAGTTAGCAGAGTTGGTTTTAGAAAATATATTACACCAAGTGCCAGTGGTGCGCTACGTTTCGCTGCTAGAGAGTTTTTGCGCTTTTACACACATCTGGTGCACAACAGCGTTGGTGTAATTTTAATAAAATTACAGTGCAGTTTAAATTGTTTTTCGTACTTTCACACTTTATTAAAGCAAATGCACGAGTTCATTTTATTCCCACCTTAATTATTCGTTTTCCTTTCTGGCAAAACACACTTTGTGTTGAAAAACGCTTTAGTACACTTTTAAATTGTTGCCTTTTATTTATTTTCCTCCTACATAATTACTGCTTAACAACATCGATACAATGATACGAAGGCACTGAAAAATAGCGAACTACGACCGAATGTGTTGGTTGTGCTCATGTTTCAAGTTCATGTGCATTTCAATTTCATGGCAAGGTAACAAACTAGTTTGCCCTCATTTTGGCAAACTCATCATGGGCCAAACTTTACTACTTTATTCGCAGCCAACCGAGATGCACCGCCGTGTTTTTTTTTTGACAGACGAATTTTAAATTGCAAAACTTTACCCTAAGGCGTTCAATGTTCGCGTTGGTTCGTATTAGATATTTGCGCGTAGTGGATGTTTTAGTTGCGGTACCATTGCATTGCGGCGCAACGGTGTAACACAATTTCCGTTTGATGTTTATTTCGTTGCTAATGAGATTTTAAACAACTTTTGCTTATTGAGCTTTAAAGCTCGGCCTAGTCATGGGCTGTCTTGTATGAGCGGCCGAGCATTGTAATAGTCAAGTCGTATGCCGTTTTGGAGTGAGATTAGAATCAAACCCACATTCTGTAATGTTGAAAATAAAATTACTCTGTTAAGGTAACATTGTTCGATTCATTTGCTATATTAAAGCCATAAATATGCCATAAATGTCAAACAAGATGTCAAATCGACGGTTTCTTTCAAGTACGATCCCGCAAGTATAAACGCTCTCAGAGCTACAATTTGACAGCTATACTTTGATTGTTTTGTAGCGAAAAAATATTATCAAAAAAGAGAGAATAACAAAAATCTAAGCTTTAAAACTGAGCTAATCAACATCATTTATGCAATCAAAAACGCTTTATTTTACGAAAAATCAGAATTGCTTTCACTGTGCTATCATGTGATTTCATTTTCTCATGGCTGATACGATTGCCATGCTACTATTTTTGTAGTCATTGGTATTGTTCTATCATGTACATAAAGAAACCCCCTTCAACTAAACCCTTTTTAATCCGTTTCTCAAAACATAAAGTTATTGAATGGAAAAGATCGTAAAACACACAATTTACAAAGGCACAAAAAGCAATTCGGTGTGCGCCGAACAATTTAATAG
>STHB01007569.1:0-15068 GCA_018908115.1 Anopheles rivulorum | reverse complement strand
GTACGGCCCGATGTATCACCATTGATAAGAACGAATCACAAAAGCAACGGCTGTCACAACAGATGCATCTAAATGCAGGTTGCATGTTATGAGGTTTTGAGGTTACACAGCGCATATGGAGTGATTGAGGGATGGTGCGATTAAGCAAACGACTGGGACGACACATGAAGCATTAACAATTTAAACCAATCAGCTTCATGCGTTGAATTTGAGATTCCTTTCCATGAATGATTATATCAACTAAACATGTAGTCTATATTGGGGATTATCATAAATACCAATGGAATTACTTTTTACGATCCTTCGTTTTGATTTAATACATTTAACGGGGTTATTTTAAGATTAACATGAACTTTATTATTTGTTGTATATTTATTAGGATATTTAGGCCTCCCGTTCCAGCATAATTGTGTTAGTCTTGAGTCGTAATTTGGAAACTATCAAATTTTGTCTGAATATTACAATTGGAAAATTTATATGAGATAATTGTTATATGTAAGGACTGATTAGTCAGCTATGTGGTTAAAAATAGTCTAATCCATGCTCGTTTTTAAAAACTGATCTTCTTGTAGACTTGTAAACACTTAAATAATTTCATGAAGTTGATGAAACTTAATTCTGCAAAATTATAACACGAATGAGACTTTTCCATTTTTAAACTGGACATGATTGTTGAACAAACACTAAACAATTCATGTCCAACCCAAGTGATAAAGAAAAAGAGCCAGCAAATAGAATAAATGATGAACTATCCAACCCGAACTTAAAAAAGAGAGAAACAAAGTGTTTAACATTCCCTTATGCTTGAGGTTTTAAAAAGGACACAAGACGAACTATGGTAAACAACAAAAATCCATAACCATTTGCTTAAACCAAGCATAAAAAGTTTCGTACACGAACACAACGCAAACGATTCAAATATTTACTTTACGACTTTCTGCACGGTACCAACGCTTACGGTTCATGATATATAATCCTTTCGCCCGAATGTTTGATTGTCGTTTGACGGTTTTTTTTCCCAAGATAAATGAAACATAAATAGAAACCATATTTATAAACCACGTACATGTACGTGTATGTGTGTATTTGTGCGATTAAATCAATTCACAATTTTCCTGTTTGTTCCTGGTGCTCTGACTTCTCTTCCCAACAGGATGTTGCCTTCATCAACCCGGCAAACGTGGTGTTTGTCTACATGCTCGTCCGCGAACTAGTCGATGGGGAGGAAACGAAGGAAGCGGAGCTGCAAGCCGCCGTCCTCACCTGCCTGTACCTTTCCTACTCGTATATGGGAAATGAAATTAGCTACCCGCTGAAACCGTTCCTAGTGGAGGATTCGAAGGATAAATTTTGGGACAGGTGAGTGCGAAAAATTGTCACCAACTTAGGGCCATCCAGCCAAACCAAACATTGGGACAGTGAGCCCCAAAATACAGCGGCCCGGTCGATGGATGGAAAATTTGCCCGCACATCTTCCAGGGCCATTAATCATGAAGCATAAAGCTGAGCGGATCAACGGCGCAACGGAGTTCGTTTACGTACCTTTAAACATGGCGGAAGTGAACGATACTTAGTATCAGACATAATTCACCCGTACCCGTATTCATTGCCATTCACCCGAATGCGAGACCGTGTTGGTGGCGTAATTTCTCGAAGTCAAATAGAAAACTGAATTTCCGCAAGAGTGATATTTTGCCATTACTAATTCCCTGTCTCCGGTAAGGCACGAGTTATTTATTAGTAATTTTGGATAGAGAATTTATTTCTTTGCCTGTGGAAGTGAGTTCAATTTGCGACTTTAATGGAATGGATTGTATGATCACAATCAATTGTTGTTTATTCTCAATAGAATGAATCAACAAAGCTCAGAATGATAATATAAACTGCTTTATTTTAAGCGTAACAAATTGCCAATTCAAATGATGGGCTAATATGCCTTAAATCTGCACAATATAAATTACAACAGTCAAATGTGTTCTCGTGTTACGTGCATTTACTATTTTATTTACAAAAACGAAAATTATTTACAAACTCAATCTTCCGTAAAGATATTAACCATTTTCCACCCTAGAACTCATTGACATAAAACAAGACCCACAAAAACAGTGTCCAATTTGATCCATTCAACTGTACGTGATAGATTTATTTCGACAGCAAAAAGAGAATTCGATTCGCATGGTTTCGGTCGCACCCAATGTGCAGGGTTGATTTATACTGACATCATGGTCAGCATATCCAAAATTGTTGTGAGGCTTTTACCAGAGAATGTCAGCTTTCTCGTGACATATATGTACGTGTGCGTATTTTTTGCTTTCGGTTAGGATGAAGTTTGTTTTTAATTATAGCACCATGTAACATTATGACGTCTGGCTTTAACTTGAACTTCGCAGGTTATTCGATCCTCTTTTCAACTAAATTTGCTTATCTCAGTGATCGACTTCAATAGGAATGAAACATTTTTTTCCACACAAGCCGCTAACATTCTCTTTATGTTTTCCCTTCCGTAGATGTTTGCTGATCGTGAACCGGCTATCGTCGAACATGCTGCGCATAAATGCCGAACCCGGCTTCTTCACCGAGATCTTTACCGAGCTGAAGGCGTGCGGCATGAACTCGAACGCTAATGCCGGCGGCAATCTGCCGTGTGGTGCGGCTTGACGCTCCCGCCATCCACGTGAGGTTGTGGTCCGGTTGTCGATTGCCGGCCAGCAGCAGAAGTACCAGCATGCCACCAGCACCCTGCAGGAGCTGACCAGCGTCGTCTGATGAACTAGTGGCATGCGAGTGACGAGCTCGGCCATGTAAGGTTCATGCCTACTAGCTCATCCTTCTTTGTTCACCTTTGTCCGACCCGAAAAGCAATGTCCCCGACGTCGTCACCGGCAGCGGACGATCAACTTACTCATCCATCCATCCCATTACCACATTACGAGATCAGAAAAAGGCAAACGAAAAAAGTGACACACACAAAAAAAATTGTATACTTTGGTAGGAATGTTAATTCCTGATTTTTATCATACTCATCGCGTTTGGTGCGGTCCTAATGTTGTTTTTTTGTTTACGGTTGCGCTGGATAGCAATCGAACGAAAACATTGGTGGGCCTAGATTGGTTGATCGAAGGGACTATGCTGGGCAAAAACAAAAAAAAACGTTCGGTTAGGTGAACTATAAACAACAAACAAAAAAAAAAAAGATCATTTGCTGACCCCTAAAGACGCCCTACGGCGGGCATGAACTAAAGTGGAGGATAGAATTTTTAAATTAAAATCAATTACTTGTCTGCCCAAAGACAAAGACAGGGACAAAAACCGGCCAGCCGTTAAGTTGGACCGCTGAAACGTACGAGTGAAAGTGGAACTATAGCGACGTACATGGGTGATGAATCTCAAACAATACCAAACGAGCCTGCTACGAACTAGTCTGTCCACGTGGACAACCGCGTGTCTGTAAAATGTCTCATTTTGTGATGCTCCCCAAACCCCCAAGTTGTATCCTGTTGAGCGTTGATATTCCTTTTTCTGTTTTAGATGACGTATCAAAGTGTGCAAAATGGAAGCATTTACTAGCAAAGCAAAGAAATGCACTACAACCTCATAACAACACTAAAGCATGGTGTTGGTAGTTGAAGGGTGTAGTAGCACTTGTTTGATCGTTGCATGTTGTGAATTGCACACTAAAATAATGAGCTGCAAGTGGATTGTTTAAAGCAAACAAACAACATACGTACCAGTGCAAAGAGGAAAACCTACTATGAAACAATGAAGCAAACAACAACCGAAATATGCAATGTGATTTAAATGCAATGTGAAGAACCTTCACGCGGAAATATGCATCCTGGTGTGACAACAATCCAATTAGACGGCAAACCAAAAGCATAAATCACAAGACTTTCGCTGCATACTTCGAAATGCGAAATGAAACCACAACGAGATACAATATGTCTCCCTTTGCTCTACGTCTCCTTAAGAAAACGGGTGAATTAAAAGTTCAAACATAAAGCGAATCAACCGAACCCGCAAACCTATGCAGCGTTGGCTACACAAAGATAAACCGTACATTAACTGAACAGAAATACGAAAAACAAAACAAAACAAAAAAACTACGGAAAAACACTGCCCTACTCCTCCGATGAAATGGGAATTATCAGAATGATGTGTGGAAAAACCTTTGAAATGTTGTACAAAACGAAATCGAAACGTGTGACAGACAGGAAGAAACAAAGCGAACAAACAAACAAAACATTTTTCGACAGACAGGAAACGATCGAAGATAGGAATGGTGGGGCGCGATATCTAAAGGATCCAACGTTGATAAAAGGGTAAAAAAGCACACAGCAAATGGATGATAGTTCTGGGTCACTGTTGGTTTTGGTGCTTGAACGTGAAAAGTAACAGCAAAAAAAAAGCAGCGTAAAGAAAACATTTACCCTTCAAAATCCCCCAAGGAGTGGTCGAGTGGTCAGTGGATGTGAGGACATCAATCCATCCCAAAGGATCAGCCGGATAATAAATGAAGGAATGCACCGAAGGTATCACTCGTCCCCGGTATACTGTCGATTACTGTCGTGGAAACGGAATGGACCTAAATGTGGTGTGATCCTTTATCGTATATCTGGCCTTCTATTCTCCTGTCGCCCTCTTTCAAAAGTACCCTTTTTCCCAGCTTTTTTTCTCACTCTCTCTCTCTCTCTTTCTATCTCTCTCTCTCTCTCTCTGTCTCGGTTTCCCCTTTTGTATAGTGTGTAAGTGAATGTTAATGTTTTACAAAGCTGTAGTGGTTAGACGAATGCCGGACAAATGGTCCGGGGACAGACAGCAAGTGTAGTGTGATAGGTGTGGCGAAGTGAAGAAGCAAGCATTCGAGCAGAAAAGGTTACTGATCTCCCTTGTGTCGAAAAAAACGGGGAAAACGAAATGTCTCTAGTCAAACGATTCCCCAAAAACTGAGAAGCAAAACCTTATTTGGTTCTTTTATTATCTTCTGTGTGATAAGATCTTCTTTCGATACATTCCGTCTAGTATTAATTTCACATATCAGGAATGTGTTTAATGGTGTTGTTTGTGTTTTTTTCATATCCTTACTTCAAGCTTCAAGAATACTCTGGAAGGTATATGCTCACTAGAATAAGCATGTTCGGTGATAGCTGCATAATATTACTCTTCATTTTATAATTGTGATAATATTTTATTTGATAGAAAAGCTGTACGCTTTGTGAACAACTTCATTCCGTCTATTCGTTGAAATACTCATATTGCCATAAATTATGATATTTAACACATTTCTATAATGTTCAAATCTCAGTTCCTTTTGTTAGATTTTACACATAAATGGTACACAGGAATGCTCTCCGTTGCCATCTACAGATCGTTTGATTACTAGCTTCGTTCCTTGTTTCGTACTTAACACAGCACAGCAAAACATTGAACAAAATAAAACAAAAAGCTGTGGTTGTAAATAGAAGAGAATGCCACCAAAACTAGCAAACAAAATGATTATGTGCACGCGTGCAATGATAAATGGAGCAGCCTGTGGAATGGTTCAGATTAAATGCATAAGAATACTTAGGAACGTTATTAGCATGGGCAGCTATAGAAGGCAGCTGTTTGGAACCACAGCCTAACGACGGTGGCTCCACACATTCCATCCAAATTGTTTCTATTCGTTTCGTACTCCTAAGTGTGCGTGCTATATTACGATCGATTACGATTATATCACTAACTTTTAAACAACTCCTTGGAAACTCCTTGGAAAGTGGAAACGAAAGTACGGCATGGCGCTAGAGACGAGTCTCGCCCATATTTAGTGTTATTCGTTGTAAAACCCAGACACATTAGATAAGTCGAATTTGTCGATAGTTGTAGCAGATACATTTATTTACTGGTTTTGTTTCTATATCGCCCCAACCGATTGATATTTGACCGATCTGTCACCGCTTAATTTATGCATATCTTTTATTCCGTTCCAAAAAACAAACAGCTGTAATTCGGGTTCATCCGGATTCATCCGGGATGGGTGGGATCTTGAGTGTAGAATAAGACTTTGCTGGGAGCCTGTGGCAAACGGTACGGAATTTGGGGCCGGATGATGTGCAATTAGTTGGAAGCTAGTGTAAGTGGTGCCGAGCGACGCAATGTGTGATCGATTGCGTATGTGTGCAATAGAACGCAACAAACGCGAGCAAATTGGTGAACGATAAGCTCGAGAAGTTCAATCTAAAGTATTCTTCCACGTTTCATTAGACAGAAAGAAAGAGAGATAAAACCATCCTTTTCCACAGTTGCAGTTGCAATTTCAGGAGGATATAAAAGCCATCGGAGGGCGAAAGCAAAAAAAAAAACAAACGAGCTAAACGATGAGCAACAAATTACAAACAAAAAAGAAGCCCAGTAAACATGTAAAACAGGTAGAACCTTTCTGTAGGGAGAAAAAGAAAATATAAAGTGAGTGGTTAATTAAAAATAGAGAGCAAGAACAAAAAAAAAACGAAATGGGATGAAATAGTAAGACACGCATCCTGTTACAATGAGACGAAGCAGCGTATGCGTGTATGAAAAAATACTTAGAAATGAAGAAGAAGAAAAAGAAAACTAAAAAAAGAAACCCACACTTACACCCAAAGTAATGCAAATGTACGTTTAGAAAACACTGGACACTATTATGGATAAAATGTTGAATGTTGAATTAAAATTGATAACCCTTTAGTGAAGTGAGCAGTGTGGGAAGCAACCGAAACCGACACTGGAAGAAAAACAAACAAACACACGATAATAATAATAGACAGACACCGTGTACCACCACGAGGTTGAGATTTATCTACAGCAAAAGAGCAGAAAAAGTACATTGAAACAATGGTTTGTGAGATGTGTGGAACAATTCGGATGTTTGTATGTGTGTGTGTGAGTACGTGTTGGAAAATAGCAAACGAACTATACCGAATAGATGGGAAGCAGAAACCGAACACACATGGAAAGAGAGTTTCAAGTTTCTAGGGAAAAAACCAGTTAAACCAAATTTACCACAATCTTAACTGCATGGTTTTATCGTTGCAAATCTCGAACCCGGACAAACCCGGAAGTGGGTCCTTACATTGCCTAAGCCGACTAAACGGCTTCCAAAAAACAAAAAAAAACCCTACTCTACAAGGACGAAATACGAACTCGAACACGAGAGACCAAGCGTTTGCCGAAGGCGCCTATCGGTGGTTTCCTAGTCCAGGCTTTTGTTTAGCCAGCTGCTGGCACATAGTGGATAGTAGATTAGTAAAACTGTTGTCCAATTGGCCGGTTCGGCAGAGAACAAAACAAAACGATATTTTTTTGTTTTCTTTCGCTAATTGACGTACATTTTTATGATCCTGCAGATGATCAAACTTTCACGTCAGTTAGCGAGTTGAGATGACGCATTTCATTTCGTTGTTTCCGAAAGCAACTGTTTTGCAAACCTTTCGACTATCTAAACACAAACTTAACTAACTACACCAGATCGTGCGTGTGCAGTTGGGTACGAATCGCCAAATACTGTTTTAACGATTCAGAACGATGGCGCAAGTTTCGTGAGGCGCAGCGGGGATTGGTACACCGTATACTTGCCAAACCTTTGCCCATGAAGCTTGCTATTTGCTCTGAAGCATAGAAAAGAGTTTTTATAGGTCGTTCCAAGCAAAAGCAAAAGCAAACAAAAAACAAAAGAAAAAAAATCCAGAAGAAAACTTAAGCAAGTGGAAAGTACGACCAGAGAGCAATGTATTCTATAATATATAAAGAAGAACACACACACACACAGTTTTCACCATTCTTACAATACTATAACATAATTAAAGAATGTTGAAACACATGCAAACGATACTAACAGTGAGTGGAGTTCAAAGTCGAACGAACGATAACGAATAATGCATACATCTAATTAATTACTTGGTACGTAAGCTCATGTAAACCGCACCAGAGGAAGCGGATACAAGATGCAAAAACAAAACCCACACATACAAACCAAACACAACAACAGCAACAAGGTTAAAAAGCAAAAAAGAAAAAAAGATTGGAATGCATTATGGCCGCACTCACAATAAGAAACAACTCGAGCAGGTGATCTAAGAGATAAAACTGGCGGTTGTGCAGCGGACATCTGCTCTGTGCACGCTGCCAACATTAAGAATTCATTCGAAGAACTATTATTATTATTACAATTTATAATTTTTTAAGTAGAGAAAATAAAAACAACTGACAAAAATCCAACAAAAAACTGAACTGAACTGCTGTTTGGATTTCTAGTGCTGGAAAGAATTGCGTGTGAGAGAATTTCACATATCATTTTACCACATTTTTATTATCCTAACAGGACTTAACAACCCTTTGATAGTCCTGTTGAACAGTGGAATTTGCTGAGTCTTGCCGATGTTGTACGATTTTTTCTGAAATTATTCACCATTCTTATCTGAATGTATTAAGCTGAGCATGGAAATGTGGAGATAGAAAGATGTTTTATCTCTACTAACTATGGAACGTTTGCGCCTCTTAGGAATATTGTTCACCAACAATATACGGACATGGGAACTAATCGTGGATACTGTGTACGAGAAAATGCGATATCACGATACTAGGCGTCTCCTTCTAGATACTAAACGTTCTACCAAGTACTAGGCGTCTCCAGGTGTCGAAGAAGAACAATTTTCTTATGGCCAACGAAACTGGTCATCAAAAATGTATGAAACTATGAAAAGAGCTATAACATTTATTTCAATAGTCTCTCGATCTTTTATATACATTTTTGGCCTTCAAAAACAAACCCATCCACCATTCGATGTAAAGAAATACTTCTCTCTCTCTCTTTGGCGTAACGACCTATTCGGTCATGCCGGCCATCAAAATGGCTTACTAGACTATTAGATACCACGTAGTTGCATAGTCAGTGCTCACTACGGGGGAACGGTCCGGATGGGATTTGAACCCGGTCCGGTCGTGTTAGGGACTAGCGCCGTTGTCAAATACACCACCGGGCCACCCCGTATAAGAAATACTTATACTTTGTAAATATTAAATTTAATTTACTGTACATCAACAGTAATATTTGTGATCCACTAATTTGGTTATGATCGAGCCTTGATGAACATGAATAGTGGGGTTGTCACTGTTTTCGAACTAACAAGTCTGTGCGAAATATCGCGGTATGTTGCTGATTGCGAATTACGAAGTTTTCTTCTCGATACTTAAGACGTGTAACTCGTCGTGAAACTAGTACAGTGGAATTTTCTCTATTGTCATTCATGAAACGTTTCAAGAAAGAACTTCTATTTCTATTTAAAAAAGATCTTTAAGCGGTTTGCAAATCCCTGCCGCATTGTCAAATTCTACGATTGAAATATTTCAGATTACTATCGCGAAAAACCCTGAACTAGTACTGTACTAACTTAACACACCTGAAAGAGCTTTGTGACTCTCCGATTCTCCCGGCTATGTGGGGTCCAAAAAAATCGTTTTTATACAAAATTGCTCACGCGCGAAATGCGTTTTTAGAGGAAAGGAATCGGAAAACACTTATTTTTGAACAAATTATTTACAACAAAAAAGATTTTGAGTCGAGTTGAGTTTTTTTTTTTTTTATTATGTTAGAACGGAACAGGCCGTATTAGACTAATTTTACCACGTAGCAGGCTAGTCAGATCGTGCTACGGGGGGAGTCGAGTTGAGTTAATATTACTATTTTTTATGTGTAATATCGAATTGTATTTATAAATATACCAATATTTTTGTATAATATGTTGTTAGTTTTTTAATAATAACATTCCACGCTTTTCTTTATGTATATAAAATATTTTTAATTAATTAATTCTCAGTTTACATGATTGTTCTAAACAGCCAGAATAATGTAAACCAAAATGTAAATAATTCGCTTTAAATTCGAGACACGCGGACCTCCGCATATTTCCGACGTCCGCTTTAACCGCGAAACTCGGGAGCTACCTGTACTCTTGTGCAGCAGATCTTACATTTTCTTATTTTTAAGACATACATAATTTACATCGCTTATAACTATTATTTGAATAGATATGTTTACATAAAACTGGTAGTTTTTTTATAAAATTCGTTACCAAAAACAAGAAATTTGCACTAGCTAATTTGAACAATCTAACTGTCAATTTGAATGAAATGATCCAACCCTCCATTCTATGCAACAGCTTCATTTGTCAACTGTCAGTTCGCTCTCACGCACACCACGACCGTGTGTTGCCACAGCTGTAAACGGAGCAGCAAAATGTAAAACGGACGAGCTGCAACGCTTGGTGGTGTACCTCTCTCGCTCACTTACACAAAACACAACAATCGAGGTGGTTCGCGTTCGTCCGTGCTGTTTCGCACCGTGGCTAATTTTTACAAACCTGACCAATAGCCCAGCTCATTTCACTCTGTACAGAACGGGAATGTGTTCCTATCTGTTGGTGTCCCGTTTAAATACTCTGTGGTGCGTGTTTTAGTCGTTTCCCATGTTTTCACCGTCGCTCACCTGCTCCTACCAACACGGTCTGTCTATCCAGGGCACAAAGTCTTTCGGTTTCGCGTGGTGTTGAAACTTTGTCTGTTCTTTTTCTCTAAAGACGACGGCTATTTACTATGCGGGCTCTACGGTGCTAACGTGTCAACACAATTGCTAGCTTAACAAGCCACCCAGCCCACCCCACGGCAACATGTTTCCTTTCTCGTGAATGATTTACAGTGACGCTCGTGACAATTTCTCAACACACGGCAACCATCCGCAAACACTTTTTCACACCAGCGTTTTCCACTCATCAAAGTGTGCGCTTTTCTTCGCGAACGTCGTCGGTACGCGCCTGTGGAGAAAGAAATATTTCACGCAACGACGGTTTCTGTTGCACGCCCCGTGTTTGTTGACTTGTGTTGTTGTTGCTGTGTGTTTACCGTTCAGTGGATAAGGCAACAACAAAAAAAGGTGAATCGAAGCAATCACACAGCCAAACGAGCGTCCCAGCCGTAAGTGATTGTAGCCAGGCAAACCGGTTCTGAAAGGGCGGAAGTGAAGCTAAATAGAATCATTCCTTGGCTTCGCTGCGGAAGCGCAACTGTGTCCGTTTATTAGTGTGCTTGTGTATGGGCGTGTATTTGTGATAAACGTGCGGAAGTGGAAAATTGCTTCCGGAAGCACAAAAACCGGTAAGATTTTGCATTTCACGTTCTGAAACAGTGTAAATCGTGTGCGAAAGTAAGCATCCCATAACCAAATCCAAGTTAGCTTTGCCTCAACTGTGTACGCCAAGGAACCGTGCGGAATATCTACAAAAGCATGGTGCAAAAGTATGAATCTCCCGTCAGGATCTACAAATATCCTTTCGAGCTGGTCGTGGCGGTAAGAATAACATGAATTATTACTATTATGATTATTGTTTTTTTAACGTAAAACATTCTCATTCCCTGGTTATATTGGGTAATCAAACAAGAGGAGGTCCCGTCCGGTTACCAATGCAAACGTGTGTTGCAGCCACGATCGTATCGAATAGGTGACGATGGCGATAATTATAACGACAATTTGACCAACACGAACGGATCCGGTCGGTCGAACATGTGCCATGTGCTGAAGGCCATTTCACGACGAACAGCCAAACTCGCTTTTCCCGATGCCCTGAGCTTAGCCTCCGTACCGTGGCTTTGTGATGATGGTCTATTTATTTTCGTTCCCATCTGCACACGGGGAGCAGACATCGTTGGGAAAACAATGTCGCATTGCTTTTCTGCCATGTGTTCGATTTAAAAGCAAAAGCACGATCATGATGATCGCGACCCCATACGACAATATTTCCGCACTACAAGTAAGCATCATCGTACTTTCCTCAGTAATCAAATCAGTGAAAATAAGTTATGATTTTCCTTGGAAATTCAGCAGATGATGGATGAATTGCCGGGAAAATTGGGAAATAACTTGGTACCAGCACTCACCCCAGATAATTAGGGGCAAACTCGAGTTGAAAATAATACAATTTCATTACGTTTTATCAATTCCCACAAATCAGTCCCTCGAAAGACGATCCAGCACACAATTTGTTTACCTTCTTGCTATTGTATGTTTCTGTTGTTGTTGTTGGTTTTTAGCCTCTCGATACGAAGGATTTGTTGGAATGTTCGCAATGACCTTCATAACCTCAACCCTGGTATCTACCTTAAAGGTTGTGCTCGATTTCTGTGCGAAACCTGTGCGTACGTAACTGGTCTGCTTTTGTAATGTTTTATGCAATCTAATGAAATGCCACAGACGCATGACCTACTTGTATCAATTTATTACATACAACAACAATCGAGTGTCCAACTTCCAAAACAACTTATTTATAATTAATTGGATTTGATTGTTATTAATTTATTGTTTGTTGTTTATTTCAATTCTTCATTTTATTTGATTCTTTTCGTGTCGTGTTTCAGTGTCTACTTCTATGTCTTAACTACCCTATTTGTTCTGTTTCTTTAATTTTAATTTAGTTTTTTTTTTTATTATATTAGAACGGACCAGGCTAGTCAGAAAACAATAATAAATTCAATCAACAACAGAACAATCTTCTGAGTTGAAAGTAAATAACCACATAAAATCAATTTATATTGAATATTCAAAAGAATCCTTTTTTCATATATATTTCCCAGTATATTATTGGAATATGTCTATCTATTACAAAACATAAATAGAAAATGTTATATCAAATCTATAAAGCTTTTAATAGTAGTTTCGCATAATGCCCTGTCGTTCATTTACTTTTCGCACACCATATAAACGGTTTTTGTTCCAGCCATCAAGAATGGAACGAACACACAATCAACCCCATTGAAAGCGAACGTTTATCGGCACGATGTCAGAAAAATTCCTCTTTGCAAGCCACCAAAATGTCACCGTTTGACGTAATCCGATCGTTTTTACGAGAGAGAGAAAAAGAGAGAAAAATATTAAATTTTATCCAAAATGCAGGCAAGGCGCCATCGGGTGATATTGATTAAAATTGTGCCATCGTTGGCTATGGCCACCGGCAGTAACGTGAGCGCTCCACTAACTTCATTTGACGAAAATCTCAAGGTCTGCGGGCAAATGTACGGAAGTTGAGTGGTGAATGAAAATGTAATTGGAAACTCGACAAGATTGTCGTGATGGGAAACGATTATGTGAGAGCAAAAGTTGAATCAAGAAAAACTTGAAGAGATCTAACATATCAGGTAATTTTTTTAGTTAAAAGTCAACAAAACAAATATATCACAAAATTAACATTATCAAAGGAAAAGTATTCGTTCAAACTATCCAATTATTGTAAGTAAATGTCCTTTCGATGAATTCACATCGAAAAGTATTTAGTTATATTACTAAGCAAGACGAAGAGTAATGTCTCCTTCATTCTCTGTCATTATACCCTGAATGTCGCTTAAGTTCGTGGTCTCGGGCGAGTACTTTATCAATTTGAAGCTGGAACTAACGATCTCAATCTGAATGTGTCGGTTCGTCCGACGATGGTAAAAGTTTAATTCACAAAGGTAGCGCACTGTCTGTCTCGTTTGCCAGTTTTATGCACTTTACGTGACAAATGTTTCATTTCAATCCGCACAAAGCTATGCCCAGCCTGAGAAGCAGTAGCAGCAGCAGTGTAGCTTTAGTGTGTAAATGTATAAAGTTAAACCGAACGAATGGTTTTCGTGTCTGGAACTCTGAGCAAAAGTTGCTCACTAATCGCGAATCTGGATGAAGGGTATTACCGTTTTATTGCAGCAGAGTAAGGCTTTGGTGGGATTGCTGCTCCTACAGGGAAATTGATTGAAATTCCAATTGTTGTGACATATGTATGTCCTGCTGTGTGTTGGTGCTGCATAAAACACCAAGAATTCTTACAACTTGTCCATTTGAATCGTTCGCCCAACAATCCCATTCTTGTGAAAACTCTTTTAACCACCCTTACTGTTCGATCAACAATGACAGGCCCATCTTTCCCCAGTTCCAAGCGGATTGCCGAAGCATGTGAAGCACTCGTAAAGTGGTGTATTTTTCCCACACTCCTCCAACTTATGTGCGATTCGTTCGGGTTTTTTCTTTTCTCCTGTGGATTATTGAAGTGAAAATGCATCATCAAGCAGCGTGGTGGTCGAGTTTGGAGCTGTTCGTGCATTTCAAGGTTGCACCATCGCTCTCGAAACGCACATGGACTGCAGAAGTGCCACACTGTGCACACACCACGCTCTAGGCCGTGGAATTCACGTTTCACGGCGGCACGCGGGACCGACCTGTAAGTGAACGCGAGTGCGCGCGCGCACACCAAAACACACCTAGTGCACATTTTCCCATCATCTGGGGAGGGTTTTTTTTTAAATCTTTTTGAATGCTTGCCATGCTTGTAAGCCGGGACAGCTTGCCAGTGAAGTTCGGGGCACTCCAAAATGTCGAACACTACTCGCATGGAATGGTGGCTGTACATGCCGGGCTGTCTCCGCGGCGTGTGCCCTTATGGTGGTCGCACCTCCTTCTCCTACTCCTTCTTTCCCTCCTCTTCCCCCCATAAAAGGGGAAAGTTTCGCAAAAGTAATAAATTTTTAAACCACCATCATCACCTGTACCACTGTGGACTGTGTGGACTGTGTTTTTAGCAGTTAGCTGAAGGAACATCTTGTCCACATTTCCAGCATTGTGTGTGTGTGTGTGTGGTTAAGCGCCATCGAATGGTGCATTGTGTACGTTGCAGTGCTTGTGTCCATCCAATACCACATACCAATGGCTATACCCGGTCAGCTGTTATGATGTCCCCTTCACGATTCGCTACCGGACGACCGCTGCCAAGTGGTAATGAAATTGTAAAGGTCGACAAACGGCGCCGAAATTGTGCCGCAATGTGTGCCAATCCGCTTTGGTCTCGAACGTAACTTCTCACTGCTGGCCACCAGCCAGACAGACCTGGACTAGGCACGGTGATTCTGTATTGGGGGGAAAACTGATTTGCAATTTAAGATTGTGTTTCTAGTCGATTGAAATAGTGCTGTCAGTGTCGTTTTCTTGCACTTTGATTCGTTAAAGTGAATTGTTAAATTGTTTAACTGGTAGTATGCCA
>STHB01007555.1:0-15075 GCA_018908115.1 Anopheles rivulorum | reverse complement strand
TGCTTCTAGTTCGCTCGTGTCCACATTAAAGCTGCCACACGCTAAGCGAAACTCCGCTCTTATTGGCATTGGAACCTTTCTTTGTGGCTGGAACATAATGCTCAACGACACCTTCTCATCATCGTTGTGCGGGCGGGCTGATGATACAGGCCGCGCCAGCTTAATCATACAACCCCGAGCCGTAAACGGTAATATGCTTCCTCCCTTTACTGTGCTATTATTTGTCGCACCATAAAAACGCACTTGCACACACACACACACACAGACACACACACACGGACGCACATCAGTTGGTTATGCTATCTCTTATCAAGGCGCGTTCCATTATGGTGCCCGGCATGCTCATCATTATCATAACTATCGTAATCAAACCGTCTCCTACCAATGGCTGTCGGCGGACCTGATGCGTTCATCGCATCACCGAAGCATTAAGCACCGTGTACCACTACCACCGTCGTGTGTGTGTGTGTGTGATGCTCTGGCCGCTGTAAAGTGCTACTAGGCCATCCGAAAAACTCCCCCCCCCCCCCCCCCGCGAAGCGTCATAAAGCACACCGGTTCGTACACGCGGGCGTTCGGGTGGTTTTACCGGTGCGCGATGAATAAAATATTAGCGCGCAAGGTGAAATTTTCATTAGCACACGTGCACAGCGCCGCTCGGCTTTTCTTCTCGCATCCGGTGCAAAAAAGTTTTTTTTTCTGCACTTCCGGTTCGGCGACAAGGTAACCGCCTGCGCCTGCACGTTGTGGCAATGTATTAGCAAATCATCGCGCACGACGAACTTCTCAACTCCCAGCACAACTGACTGGTGTTTCTCTCTCTCTCTCTCTCTCTCTCTCTCTCTCTCTCTCTCTCGCTCTTTTTCCGGGATCAATCATGCTTTGTGTGGGCGGCAGCCGTGTGAGTAGTGAAGGCCAGGATCGTGGATTGTCTACCCATTCCAGCCAGACCAGACCAGGGTTCCGGTTTGCATTTTATTAGACCACCCTACCTGACGGTCCGCTGCCTTGAGACGATGGATCAAACAGGAAACGTTTTGTTGGCACGTTCCCGGACACGTACGCTTCACTACGACCCGAACAGTGAAGCTTTCCACCACACGGGAAACTCATTTTCATCTCACGCAGGTTGTTTATGATGGGGAAGGATGTGTTGCTGTGATGCAGTCGCCACAAACAAGGTGGAGTGGTGCTGGTGTTTTGGAAGTAAGTTACCCCACAGCAGCGGGCACGATCTTTATAAGCTCAACCGGAAACATTGTTCGATGTTGGTAGTTTTCCGTGCACTTTTTTTTTTCTTCTGTTTTGTTTTTCCACCCATACACGGGTGTAACGCTTCATTCCATTAAATAATTAGTTTTCACTTCAACTCGCTTCACACGCTCACTGCTAATCGTGCACGTGCTGCGTGTGGTGTGACGCGCGAAACACTTGCGCGTCCCATTAGTGCGGTGACGTTTGCGACTCCCAACCTATGCATGGTCCTGTACACGGTGAAGGATGGGATTGTGTTGTCCCCGTGTTGTTATTCTCTTCTGTTTTTGTTTTATTCACTTTCTCTGTGATGTGAAGGTATGCTGGCCAAAGTTTTGTGCTGATGTTTCAATGAATGTATAATTTATCTGTTAAATGTGACCACCTAAATGCCTTTTTGTTCGCAATGCAATGCACTTACCAGGGTGCAGTTGGGGTGCCTTTTTTTTCTTTTTGCTCCTGCTCATTCTTTGCACCATTTGAAACGATAGTGCTAAGTGCATCTTGTCAGCCGCTGAAGAATATGTTAAGCCTTCCTTCATTTGCAAACGCAGAGTGAAACGATGGAAAGGATCCTTTTTTTTCGCCTGTTTTGTTTGTCATTTTTGTGTTGCAGTTTAATTGTATAATCATTGTTCCATATTCACAAGCCGCACACGAAAGGAAAATCTTCCGAATTGGGAAAGCATTTTCCTACCTTCACCAGTGAACTCCCTAGCTCCCAGCCCAAGTTGTAAAGTTTCGAACAAACGAACGGCGGCTGCATTACAATATTCATGGGCGTTCTGGCTCTTTCAGTCTTATTTAACCTCCGGTGCGGTTCGACACTGGGAGGATGGGGGGGTGGGGGGGGGAGAGGGGATGCAAATTTGGTGCGCAAACACAACAAAAAAACTCCCCCCCCCCGGATCCCGGTTAACGTTTTATGTGCTCGAAGAACAACAATTTTGCCCTCACATTGATGTGATGAGTGCCAACTTCCGGTGCGTGCCCTTTTACGACTGTTTTATTGAATTGTTTGCATTTTGCGGCGGATGAAAATGTTTTGTTTCCTAAACCGGATACGGATGCGAAGAACCAATTCATCATCGTATTTGCCGGGGGGGAGGAGGAGGGGGGGGGGGGGAGGAATTTGCATTCGTCTTTGAGTGTGAGTTTTCCTTTCTTTTTGTTTTTTGTTTCTCGTTAGGAAACTGTAAAACCACATGCAAATTGATCAGCGGACGCGTTTTTGGATGGTAATTTTTCGGTGGAAATTTGATACATTTCGCTGGGAGAAATAAAACTTTCTTTGTCGTGTTGCGGCCGTGCGATGGGATCGTAAAATTTCCACTTCCATTCGCACTCGATTCGCAAGGAAAATCGCACACCCACAGTCCGGTTTTTTTTTGCTTTCCCGCACACAAACGAGTTGACTTTATCTCGTGTGTCATCAATTTTTAAAGCGTTCGGTTGCCATTTGTGCCGTGAAGCATGGGGGGAGAGGCATACGGGTCTGTTTGCTTAAAAAATCCCGGAACTGAACTCGTATTTGTCACCCATTCAGCCGGTTCATCCTTTGTTGCGCGACTATTTTAGATGGCCAGCTACTTTTCTGCCAGCCATCCGTCAAACCAGCCTAAAGCAGCTGGAACGTTGTATGCTGGGCCAAAAAACGAATACGACCCAGCTAAACACCTTTGCGGACTAAAAAGGCACCGGAAAGTGGGCACTTTTTTTATTGCGGTCGCACTGGAACTGTTGTTGAATATTGCTTTCCGGGTTTCGGTCCCGGATATTTACCCATCAGCGTGCGCATTGTGTGCCGTTCACGTACGTCAACAATCTGTCCATCAGGCTGTCGCAGAAATAATATTATTCAATTTTGCGCCAAACGGTCTTCCTTGGGCTTTCTCGCCCAAGTTTTTAGTCGATCTCGGTCGAAAAGCACACAATCGATCGTGCGCTCGATCCGAACCGAGCTGAATCCGTTGTCACGGCAAAGCTCCATTTTTTTTTGTTGTTGTTCTTTTTGCTGTTGCTATATTCTCTCGAAACAATGCCGAAAGGTGAAACAAAACGTCCGCCAAAACCTGTGAAGTGAAGGAATGCGCCGGCAAATGGGGCAAATGCCAACGTTTATTCTACAATTTTATGTTGCATCTAGGAAAATGCGCTTCCGAATGCTTCGCTGTGTAAATAGCTTCCGTGGCACTGTCATATCAGTGGAACAGTATGACAAAAAACCCAAACCACCCACCGAATTTCAAAGAGCCGAAAACCTTTTGGGAGGCCCCCCTTTTTCGAGAACGAGCGAAGCGAAGCCGAACAATGGCAAAAGCGAGCATGGAAAGGTATAAATTTGCGACTGTTGTGCCGCTGTGGGGATGGAAAATTCCCTTTTCGCATTTGGCACGCACGAAAGCGCTTGTGTGTGTGTGTGTGCTTGGTGCGGGGTGGGGATAGAAACCTCTCTTTCTTTTCCACCTCTCAACCCTCCTTCTCCAAGTACAATAGGGGGGGTTGAAGTTTCGGTGCAAATAACCGAAAAAACGATGGACGATAAATGTGTCACATGGCTTTTTCGTACGCCCGGCCATATTTCGCCCCATATTCCAGACATTCCGGTGGTGTGGCATTTTCCGGCCACGTGCGCGGTGGTCGTCGGTTTTTGATCGTCGGCTTTACGGCTTCAATGGCGTGCCGCCATTTTTCACCCCGGCACTGGGGTGGATTAGTTTTGCCGTTCCGCCGGTAAAACGCCACGAGGGTGTTGTGTGAAGGAAAAAAAATACTTTAAAAGTTTATAACACTTTTGCCCGGCCAATAACGATTGTCTTTTTCGCCTCTCCCCCCCCCCCCCTCCCCACCCCAACGGGAAAGAGGTCACGGGGTTGCTTCTTTTGTGAAGCGCATTGCGTTGAATAAATGGGGAGAAAACACCACCGCTTGCGACCGTTTTTCGCGACCACGAGTGGATAAAATGAAAGAAAGGCATTCACATTCCTGAACCCCAGCAACCCGAGCTGCATACAGAACAAGATGCAAGACTAGTTCATGTGTAAATATACACACCCCAACATAACAACCCCCACGCAGAACGTGTGTGTGTGTGTTTAAACAGCCCCGCTTAAGTAGTGGCAAGTGTGGGATAATTCTGTTGACTTTAGATTGGACTGGCTGCGTTACGCCGGCACGTTGGCGTACGCACCGGGCGCTACACCCATTTACGCATTTGCCTGTAGATGGCAGCTGATAGTAGATAACGGCCCACATCCCCATCGGGTTTGCATCCTTGGCATGAGCCTGAAATCCGTAGGGGATGTAAACAAATTGAAAAAAAAAAACAGCGCGGCAGATCTAAATATTGATTCTGAAATTTGATATCAAAAACGAGTCGAGTGTGTTTAAGTGGCTTTGTGTTGGGATTTCTTTGGCGAAAAGAAGACGAAATGCGAGAGTGTAATAAGATTGCAGTTGCGGGGGGAAATAAACGGAAATTACTACTTAACGGTTTTGTTTGCATATTTTCTAAAAGGCATAAACACAATAAAGGCGTATGATAAGGAGCGCGACAATAGGTAAATAGCGAGTGATTAGATCTTTGCGCGATGTAGAGCGCGTGTTTGGAGAACGCTTGCCGCGTGTTTGGTTTGGCCCAAGTTCCTTTATGAAGGATGCTGATTTTGTTAAGTCGTAACGATGTTTTAAAAAGTATTTTTGTGGGTATTGTTTTATAAAGAAAATCATCAACTAAATTAAGCTTAAATTGTGTCACCAGGATCTTAAATTTTTACTCACATAGAATATGAATTTTAAAGTAATTTATTATTCCTCACTAGGATTAATTCACTCACTGTTCACTAGGTCTGGTTAAGAAATTTCGTTCAAGTAATTTAGTTTAATTTCGTTTTATTTGAAGTTTACAATTTGAAGCAATAATTATAATCGTAGACACTTAAACTATTTTGGTGTAACTAAAGACAATTAATTATGAAAGAAGGAGAGGAAACACTTTTTATATTTATTTTATATAGTAACAAGTACTATAGAATATAGAAAAGGATATTGAAAATAAAAAATTAATTCAAAAAAATCTAAATGCAAAAATGGAAACATCAAAAGAAGACTAGATGTTCAGAAGGTAATTGAGAAAGGAACCCAAAATTAAAGATGTAAATATTAGCCAATTGATCAACTTTTATTTCTAGTCCTTAGGTACTATTCTGCTATACGAGAAGTGATGAATTCGACGGTTAAATTCAATAACAAACACGAGTTTGTTCACAGTATCATAAATTCTCTTACCTTTCTTTAGCTGCACAAATGCTTGCTATTTCTGGCTATCAACTGGCAGGTGGATAGTCAGTCCTTCGTACGGGTGGACGGTCCAGCACGGTCCTGTCATGTGGAACTGACGCCATCGTTACCAGAACGCCCTTCTTGAATTCTCTAATATCCTTTTAAAGTGTAACCACTGCCTCAAATCACTGAATGTCTTTGGTTTAAATTGGACCGGAGTCCACTGAGTCTTAATAATCTGCCAGGAACACCTTAGCTTTCTTTCAACAAGCCGCTTACAAATAGCCATAGATGAGCATCTTGATGACCATCCAGTTCGCTCGTGTGTGATGTATTTCAATGAAGTTATGAGGTGTGACATCATCATTATCTTCATCGTACTAATTGGTGATGATAAATGTAGATTCTACACGCATGGACGTAGGCGTTGGTTATAAATCTCTTCCTAGCGTTCCTTCTGTTCCTCATATGAAGTTCCTAATGATCATTGGAAGACTTTAGTGGTATTCTACTGTGTTCTTGCGCAGTATAAAAGTTATAAACGTTATATTCATTTCACTGATGTAATTAGGAAATATATCTTTACGTCATGCATCACCACAACATTTCCAATATTTGCTATCTCAAGAGACAAAAGATTCGTTTTGCAATAGCCAACGCGTTATCTACATATTGAGGCTTGTTGTTGTGGTTATCCATCCAGCAGTTTTACCCATCCCAAATCCATCATTTACCAGTTTTTTTGTGTGCATTTTATTTTTTAAAATTATTGAACCTCCTCGCTCCTTTCCCCATCCGCCCCATCTCCGTCCCATGTCACACTTGCAAAGTAATTATACTAATGGTACCTGGGTGTACTTTCCATGCGGATCGCTGATCACGATTTCGCGCCCTGTTCGATGCAGGATGGCAGTATCGTCAATCAACGACTTGTTTCGCCATCTTGTTCACTTCCCACCGGAATACCTCTTGCTCGTGTGCACGTGTCACCACACCATGAGTGTCTTTACGTTAGCGATTTCTGGTGCAAAGCAGTGGCAAAGCACACACAAAGAAATCTCATCGCCTTGTCCGCTCATCGTGCACCGAAATTTCCTTTGCTTCGCTGGTAGTGGTTTTGTTTTCCTATTTTTGCTTCCAAACAAGATTTTACAAAACAACAGAAGAACACCCAAGAGTACCTAAAAGCAAAAAAGCAAAAAAAAAGGAGCAAACGGAATGATTTTTAATGCGCCACCGGTAAATGCATACGATTTCTTTGCCTTACAGTGCACTGGGTAAAATGCTTCCGATGGATGATGAAGTGCCCTGGCCGGGTGTTTTTGGCTTCGGGAGGAATATTTTCGGCACTCGACTGCTTTGTGAAGTATGCAGTAATTCCAGCGCTTTTCCCGGTTTGAAAAACGCTTTTCCCGAAAGCATCCCATGCCAATGGAATGGTGCGCGGAACAATGCTGCTGCGAACCAGGAAGCGAACCAAAAAAAGAAAGGAAAGGAAAGCCTTTAGAACACACTTTCGGTGAGATCGGTTGAAAACGGCTGAAAAGGCATCATCTTGGCGCGTTTGCGCTGATGACTGGGTGTCGTTGAGGGTGACTGTTTTTTTTTTTTTCGTTGTTGTCGTATATGTTTCGGGTTGTTTTTTGTTTTGGTTTTGTTGGATTCCCTTTGAGAGCATTCGCCCATTCCCATTAGCTTACGATGGTGGCCTTTTGTGTGTAGACGGCAACAGCCAGAAACAGCGGAAGCCAAGCTCAAATTATTGCTGTTACGAGATTTTTACGCTTTAAGTTGTTGTTTTTTGGGTTAGGTTTGCCCTGCACACGAAATATGTTGGTAATTTTTGCTTACTTTTATTTTTGAAGGTACCCAACCCGTGATCCACAACATCCCTTCCCCCTTGTGGATGGGTCAGAGAAGGAGAGTTTTCGTGATTAAAAATCCACCACCACCACCACCACCAAAGCAGTGGCGGGTGCTAATGGCACCGGCACAATGGCACACTGCACCGGTGGTAGTGAAATCAACAGTAAGCGACAAATACTAAGGGTGTGTAATCTGCATACCCTCTGTCTGTCCCCCTTCCCGGGGAGGGGTCGTAAAGAGGTGGGAGAGGTTAGGGAGGCTAGCGGAAAGAAAGAGCGCCCAAGTCCCGTGACGCTTCGAGCACTTTCTTCCACTTAACAATGCAAGCAGGGACAGGACAATCCTTCGGAGCGGCATCTCCGGGGGGGCTGCCGGTTGGTGGCGGAGTGCTTGTGGCCGAGTGCAATGACCGCTTCAGCGAGCCACCGTGTACATCATGCATCGTAATGTGGTGCGCCATTGGTGCTTTCGGCGGTCGAAAGCGCCTCGCGTTTTCTTTGATATCGTGGATGGAGAGGGTTCGTGCTGCGAAGGAAGAATTCCTTTTTTTTTTTTTTTGGTTTGCCATCACATCCTTCTTTTATGCTCCCGGTTGAAGAATGAATAATGAGTGCAGGCAAAGGTAGAAAGTAAAGCAAAAACTAGCACAAACCCTGATTAATGGCGAAAGGCACGGATTATACAACGTTGCAGTTAAGACGCTGTTGTAATGGGGTTGTTAAATATTTTGAGACATTTTGGCAGGTGGAATACAAATAAAAAGCTATTAAAAAAGTTGGAATTGTGTGTTAAAAATTTTTTTTTTAGTTTGTATTAAAAAAATTATAATCCAAAATTATGAACCAAAATTGCAAAAACATACAATCAACAATTGTTATGAAATAATTAACAAATACGAGTATAATACTCAGAACACGAGGAGCAAGAAGAGATAAAAAGGAGCAACCCAAAGAAATGCAAGGTAACGTTAAAGTTGAGAACGAGCCAGCGACTGGAAGGATAGAATCAGGGATAGAATTCAAATCGAAATATGCAGAAATTTGTTTTTTCCCGTATATTTACATTTCGTTTAATTATTCAACAACAAACATACAAACATGTAAAACAAATGCGTAAACAAAACGTCAATTCATTCGTTGACATATTTCATCGCCTGCTGTGTTGTGCGTATTGCCTAACCGCTAGGCGCCGAACGCACTTCACTCAAAGCACAAACACAACAAAAAAGCTTGCTTTTTTTGATTGGGGATCACAACACGACCGTTCTGTGCTTTTGTTTTCCCTTCTTCAAACTATTTTCTTTCACGTGAACGTAAAGAAATGTGCTTCATCTATCCATCTTCTCTGTCAGGTGGACGAGTCCACAGCTTTTGCAGCTCGTCGTGTTGGTCGTCCAATTTATTCTCGCATCCACACAAACAAAAAAAAAAACATCTTCTCGTCGCCCGGTCGCTGGGTCAAACTACGGTGCCATTTAGTAAATATTTCATTCAATACACTTCGGTGGAAATGAAACCATCCTACAGAGCACGCTGGCAACGTCAACAATGCACAGCAAACCGACAGATGGTTGGTCGAGCAAAAGCAGCAATTCGGGTGGCAGGAAGAACGGTGAAACCCCGAGTACGGTGGGCAAAAACAAAAAAACCCCCCGATGGCATGGCAAATTTCGCACGTTGCTGGTTAATCTCGATCCCGCCCACCGATACGGGGCCATCATACTGTCATACTGGCTGGCAGGGAAATGGAAAGTGTTAACAATCTCGTGCGGATGCTGGTGGTTCCGGCGTCACACACAGGGAAGGTGGGAAATCTAATCTGATCATCATCGGCATCGCTCGTTCACCGGTCGTCGATCTTTGGCGGTACTTTCAGGGAGGGTATTGCTGGCAGGATGTGGATTGCTTCGACCTATTTCCTCCGAGATGCTACGCCATGTTTGCTTATCAAACCTTAGCCGAGAACAAGCTGCTTCCATTTTTGTGTCGTTGTAATGGAGCCCACTGTGCAGGCTTCTGAAGAGCGTCAAAATGGGAAGCAAGAATGAAAAAGTTCCCATCAACATAGCCGATAGCCGGACCAACCGGCATGGCACCTAATTCCGGCCCGGGTGATAAGCTGCGGAGCGAACAAAAAAGTAAAAACTGGAACAAACTCAATGCCTTTCGCCGTGGTAGTCCGTGCCCGCGTACAGCACAGGACAAGAGTTGATCAATTATCTGATAAGTTTTGCCACGACAAAACGCCCGGCTAGCTCGCCACCCGTTCACCGGGTTAAGACTGTGAGGGTTAAGACGCTCGGTCGACAATCTTCGCCGAAAGCTCGACAAACATCTGCTGCTGGCTGTAGGCAAATGTGGTAGAGTGCACGAAATAGGTCAGCGTAAGACTGTCCGTGGTTCGTGGTTCGTGTCTATCCATCAATCGGTCCACAGTTGACACAGCGTCTGAGCTTTTGTGTTTCTTGCTTGCCACCCCGGTACCATTATTAAAACTTCAACTGAAAATAATCAACCGGCTCGGGTGTTTTGTACCTCAGCGCAAAGGTGTGCGCCCAGGTTGTGGCAAACAGCGCGCGAAAAGCTGCTGTCCTGATGATGAAGTGATTTGCATAAGCAAACCTTGATCCAGAACTTTTCTGGAACCCGCGTCACGTCCCGCGGTGGTTTTGCGGGCGGGTTCCTTCCCGGGCAACAGTTGACCGATCTATTGCCGATAAGATTCTTCGGACATTGGGCCGCTGAATGTCCCCCAAAGTGTGTTTGTATGTGTGTGTGTGTGTGAAAATGGGTGTCCCCTTTGGAAAGATAAGACGCTTAGACGGTTGCGAGGGCAAACTAATTCCGGTTCAAGAGTTTCCCGTGACAATCAGAGCCCTCGTCTTCGAGTCACCCAAGTCTCGTGGGAAATGTTTACCTTTTATTCTTGCTTATTGGTGAGATAAAAGTGTTTTCCTTTTTAGCTTGCATACCGTCGACGACGACCACCAGTGCCGCACAAGGATGCACACAAGAGGGAAAAGGATTGACAACTTACACGAGCCCCGTGTGTTTTGGTCGAGCCCCAAAAACCGGGCAGCTAAACTTGCTCCACGAAAAACTTTCCTCGAACCGGGAAGGGAAAATAAGCTTGCATCTATTTATCTGACGACCGACCGGAATTTGCCGGAATTCACCAGGCCAAACCCAACCACCACGTTGGGAAAAAGTTCGCTCATTAAATCCGGGTGGCACTCTTAATTTTCGCAAGTAAAGTAATCCAACCCGAAATCCGAACTTGAGCCACTGTGTGGGTTCTGTTTTCACAGCATGTTTTGCACCGAACCTGGTTCCGAGCGGGATACGTTCCGTCGCTGCCAGGCCGGTCGGTACAGCGTGCCAGAGCGCTTGCAACTACACGCTGGCTTTATTTATGAGGACATTTATGAACTTTTCGATTAAGCAACCACGATCCCTAGGCGGGCGTAACGGGGGGAATGGCACACGCTTTTTGTCACTTTTGCCACTGTTTTGCGCCACTTGCTGTGGCAACCGGTGATCCTGCATCGGAGTGCCCGTGGAACAAGTGGCAGATGTTTGCTATGGCGCGCGCCAAACCTCAAACCGGAGTTTTGTAATGAGTCAGCCACACAGCCACCGGGTAAATATTGCAATCCAGACCGTGCTTAGCGCGGATGAGAGCTAAGCCTGGCGCCCCGAGGTTTGCACTAGCTGGAAGCCTACCATCATCTTAAAGAGTCGCTTTCTTCTTGCTGTAACGCCAGTATGGGGCTAAAGTTTCCTGTGGCGCACGGTTATGTCCGTTTTATGCGTGCAGCTGGATTCTATTAAAGCCTGGGTGTATAGACGATGTCTAGCCCCCAGGAAGACTAGATAATATGCGAAGGATAGCATTAAATGCTTATGAAATAGTTTACCATAAATAAACCATACGTTGGTGTTTATTTTATAGTGAACGCTTACTTTATTTACCTATTCCAAAGAAATTAAGTTTAAATTCCAATTAAAATTCTTGGAACGCTCGATATTGCAAACAGAACTTTGTGCTAATACATTTACAACAGCCGTCCTTGTACTTCAATAGAAATTGCAGGGTTTTTATTGCTCAAGCGCTAAAGATGTACTCAGTTTTTTTACTCTTTTCAAGTTAAAATAGAATTTGTTTAGTAAAAATGTGGCATGGATCTTAAATTTTAATTCCTGTTCTATTAGAAATAGATTTTTAACGAATCATTTTCTAGCAAAACATTTTAAATTTATGGAGATTTTACATAAAAAGCTCCACCCAGCAAATGCTCGAAAAAGGTTCAAAAGATTTCATTTCTTCCACTGCATATGCTAGTTCAACTTGAAAAGTATCCAGAAATGGTTTCAAATCTACCACTAGACTTTATCCGCAAACCCTGCAATATTCCATTAACTGTCCCTCACTTCCAGGGATTTATGAATGTTCCATTTCACCCCTTTCATGTCGCTTACTGCGCCATTGAATTACTTATTGAAGAATTATCCAAACCAACCGGATGCTGCTGGAATTATGGCACAAAATGCAAGAGAGTACGAAGAATTTACATTAATCAACATTAAAACAATTTTACCGTCCACAGTGACAGTCTTCGCTGGAAGTCCATCGGTTTGGAATTAATTGAACGTTACTCGTCCAATCCCACAATTAGTGCTAAACTGGAGAAAACTGACGGTAGCGGTTTTCCCCGTAGAAAGCAATATCGGATCAAACTACACATCTTGCCAATTCAGCTGCTGGTAAAAGTCTCATCGTTTCCAAGTTTTTTTTTGCAATAACAGGCAAAACAAGCGTTTCAACTGCTGTTTCAAGTGATGACAACAAGCGTTACATCTTCGAAGCAGCAAATAGACGATGACTTGACTGTTCGGCTTCGAGCGCAATCACGAAAGACATACGGTACATTCCTTCCGAGAAGCAGATGCTGCGGTCCCTGCGAACCTGGTAAGCTTTTTAGCACCCATTCCATGTCCCATTCTTCGTTCTTTAAACGCATTTAAATTGCATCTTCGTTAACCGACCCGGCGTGCATTGTGGGTGGGGTGTAAGTGCATTTGATGTCCCACGGGGTCTGGGGTGAATGGTGGAGCAGTAGCAGTGTCAGCGACGTTGGTGCAAAGCACAGTAACGTAGATTCATATCCAATTTCGAACGTGACGCTGCTACATCACTTCCGTCGAATGTGTCCTACATATATGTGTGTGGGTGTGTGGTGCAGGCACTTTGGCACTTTCGGGGGCACCGTCCGGGACAAATTGAGTCAAATATTTCACCACATCACCGGTTGTGTCTCACCGGTTGCGTTTGGTTGGTCCCACACCCCATTTGCGGTGCGGATGTCGAAGATCGTTTCGTGCAGAAAACTCCCCCCCCCCCCCCTTTTATGATCGATAGTTTGCCATCCTTACTGGTTGGTAACATACAATCACGGCGTGCGTTCCGTGCTGTCGATTGCAATATTTGCAATAATCGTGCACGCGCAAATGTCGGCAAGTAGCGCCGGGGACGATCGGATTGCATATTGCAGCCAAACTCTCAGACAAAAACACCGAAAAGAGAGAGAGGGAGAGAGAGAGAGAGCGCACACCGAAGAGACACGAACATCTGGTGGGTATGTTGGTTTTGTTTTTTGTTCTGCTTTTTTGGTCGAATGTTTTCCTCCGTTCTGCACTCACCGTCTCACGTCGACGTAGATGAGATGGTGTACGGTTCGGTTAGAACATGCTTCACTCATAAGTTAAGCGAAGGATTTTCCCTTTCCTATCGCAAACCGAACGGAACTGCGATGGGTGAGAAAAATGCAAAACTATAACTTATCTACACATTCGTCTCGGCACGCTCGTTCCTTCCCAACGAGTTCTAACACACCAGCGGGTGTCACATCAAACAAAAAAAAAAGAGAAAAAAGACACATCGCTACATCGGTCCAAGCACCAGCATGAACACACAGACCTTCGACTAACACTTTCGTGTCGCAACGTGTACCAACCACCGTACCACCACCGAACCGGACAACAAGATCTCCACCGAAGAGCGGGCACGGTCACTGACGATTCTAAAGCATTTTGACTCTTCAACTCGATACCCACCCTCTATGGCACCCCGGCACATGAAGCAGGTCCAAACCGTAGCCCGTATGATGGCGTTTCTGGCCACCATTGCCACCGTTGCACCGTGCGAACACCGGATTACGAGCGTTTCGCCGTAAGTGCGCTCGAAACGCCAGCAACAGCAGTGATAAGATATATCTTAACATCAGCACAAAGTCTCGTCCCGGTTATGATAATCCTTTCAGCATGCCGGTCATCACCACGTGCCACCGCTCGCACCGCCAGTGCCAGCTTGCCGTTGTCGGAAAATTCAAACATTCAAAAGTTAACCCACCCCCTTCCCCCCCTCTCCCCCCCTTCAGAGTTCCCAGAGTGTCCCAGTGTTCCGTGTGTATGTTGTGTAGCAACTTCAGAAACCGAAAACCCATTGCTCCTGATTCTCTAATCCCTAAACCACACACACACAAATACACACGAGCAGACGAGCCCGCACACCAGCACGAGCGCAAGCGGCGCAAGTGTTGAAACAGGGAAAATTGCTGATGCATATCGTAATTCTATGTTTTTATAATAAGCTTAATGCGTATTTCATCAACCACCCGTGCTTCCGCCCGGTCACCACCTTCCCCTTTTCATTCCCTTTTCCTTTTTGCGTGTACTGCGGCTGTGGTTTTTCGGTTGGGATTGAACGAAACTTTTCCAGCAACCGGGCAGCAACTGGCACGGGCAAAGCAGCAATTTCGTCCACACACTCTAATGCTTAGATTGCTCGATTTTGTCTTCGCGTCGCGCCCGAAGGATGCGTGTAAGGTTTTGCGCGTTTCACTCGTTATGGGTGGGCGATCATTTGGGTATTCGGCACGATAATGATACTTGAGCAGTCAGTGGCAGAGCGGAAAAGGCGTTTCCGATTGTCAATTTAAAGAACGAACTCCCATTCCCGATGCGCCAGCTGTTACCGAACGATATTCGGCAATCGGCAAGGTGGTGTAACAGGTTTTCTTTTTTTTTTTTGTTGGTGGTTGGTGATGGGAAAAATATACGGCCAGACAGATATTCACCCCATACGCCAAAATCGAACGATTGAATTGGTGAAAAGCGTTTCGCATGAGAATGGGAAATTATGCGCTAATGGTTGGTAGCTGGGCTGTGCTTTGAAGACGTTTGCATTGAAGGAGACCGTGGAACCGGTGGGCTTACACACACTGGGTGGGTATGTAAATCTGAACCCGGTGTGGTTCCGTTTTTTTGTGCCACAACCACTATCATTAGCGAAGCGAGTCCGGAGACTTCGTTTTGGCCGTGCCCTTGTGGTGGTGAATGCCATCAAACCATTCGGCACGTTTCCGCTACACCCGGTTCGGTTGTGGGCGAGGAAAAGAGGTAGGAAGAGAGGGAAGAAAGGGGAGGTGAGGGTGGAGACCCATTCTATTAATCAATGCCACCTGCTGGGCTGCGCGTTTGTTCGCGAACACACGACGCTGAAGAGAAGCAGCTAAAACAAAAAAAAAAATGGACGATCAACGCAAGAAGCGGCAGCAGCAGTAGAGAAACAGTGAAAGATAGAAAGAAAATACGTTCTCGGCAAAATGTTTTTGGG
>STHB01007549.1:0-15077 GCA_018908115.1 Anopheles rivulorum | reverse complement strand
TGCTCTTTTTTGGCTTGTGGAAAATCTTTGGGAAATTTGAATAATTTTTGTTATATTTGTTAAAATATTTATGAATTTATTTAAACATAATAAATTTTTTTCTCCAGCTTGGGCAATCTTTTTAGTTACGAATATGTTTTACAAACAATAAGTATGAACAATTTTTAACAATTTTAAAACATATTTATCATTTGCTAGTCTTGTGTACAAAGGTACCAAGACTATGCTTTGTGAGTGGGTTTGATTTTATTGATCTAGTCATTATATTTCTACAACATTTTAACTAGTACTTTATGAACTGCGCTTTAGTTAGAAAACAATACAATTTATGTCAATGTTCTTCATTTTCCACGATTTTCATGATTTCAGTATAACAAGTCATGAAAAAAAATCCAATACGTTACACGTTACAAATAAAATTAAGAAACACTGACAATGCGTTACCATCTAGCATGTTGCGTTACCACCGTAAGCTCGTTATGAAGCGCGTAACGCGTAATGCAGCATCGCAGTTCATACCAGTCAAGACGCTACCGCTGAACTAACCATTGTCAAGCTATTTACACTTAACGCATCTCAATCATGATTACTATGTATAAGAGAAAATGCACCCGTGAGCAGTTGGCGTGGAGTTCACTGTATTTCAGTTAAGCTTTGAAAGCTCTCGCAAAGCTGGAAGGGTGTCTTCTACTCTGTCACGTAGAAACAAATGAGTATATGTAATTATTGCTGTGCATTTTATAGCATGCCCGTCCTAGTGAATAAATGTATGAAAATTTTAAACTTTGTTTTGCAACACCTAATTTTATAGAATATAATTCCACGCATTATTTTTAAAGTTTCGAACTATAAATTCGAAAGTTGAACGGAAAAATAAGTTCATAAAATCATGCGAAATAAAGCATAACATGTTAATGTACTCCACTGATGACATTGGAACATCGATTACATTAGCCCATCTTCCAGTCGTTCCACTAATTCATCTAAAGGCTAAATCATATAAATAACGGCAATTACTGTTCCATCAGTACCAATGGGCAAACCTCACCGCGAACAAACCTTGGACAAATATTGAATGAAACAAAACAAAACCAACCAACAACAAAATCCTAGTCTTTTCACCGAAACTACACACAAACACATACAAACATACAGCAAAAGTCGAGCACAATTTGGCGAAGGATGGCCATGCTTGCATCAAAAAGCCACAGCGCGGAATCAAGGGAAAAGCGTGCCCAAAATGCGTCGCGTTTTACCATTCACCTGGCCTGGCGCACCTAGGCATTGATCTTGATCTTTGGCAACATTTTAGCTGATTACTGTTTGAAGCCTTTGCGTGTAACAATCATCTAAATAGATCCTTCGCCGATCAGGTGTTTCTGTTCGTCGAATAAGCTGCTTTACTCTTCTATTTGTCTCGCTCCCGCCGCTCGACGCCGTCGTGTCTTTGAAAGCATTCGGTCACCTTGGCGTTTGGAGTCGGCACGGCTATCGGCACAATGCTAAGTGGACGGTTTTCTTTCACTCCACCATTCGAGCGGTGGCCCAGGCTTCGGAAAGGCTCGTCCTGTTACGTGAACGTGCCCGAAAGGAAGTCGGCACGATACTAATGCACTTCGATCGATTCGATGCTTCGAACGATTCACTAAACGCTAAGCGTGTCGTCGCTGCTGCGCTTATCTCCGTGGCCCTGGGTCCGGAAATGAATTCGCGGCTTCATTTTGGCTTTATGCCATTTGTGTGCGCAGTTCGATCGCGTGTTGGGATGAAATAACGAAACAAATGTAAAACTGTGACATAGTAATCACTATGCGAAAGGTAAATTTGGAAACGTAATGGAAACGTGCAAATAAAGATGTAAAATACATTGATGGACGATTTCCATTACGATCGTAGGCAGTATTTAGAAATGTGTCTACTGAAAACAAAGAAACAACTAAAATTAATAAAAAAAAACGTTGAAGAAATATAAAACCAATAATAAATGCACAAGAACATGATAGAAAAGCGAAAAATAAGTTTGAATCAATAAAAAATAATTATATTTCTAAGAACCAAAAGACGATACAAACATCATCATCACAAAAGCAAACAAACACATTGGATAATTTCCTACCGTCTCACACTAATGGCAGCGTATTTTCCAAACGAAACAAACGCATTGACTTACAAATCTCATCTAACCGGTTTGATGTTTGACTTTTTTATTTCGAGACACAGCACACTCAAGACAAGGGCACCGAAACGTTTTGCAAAACTCGTTCCAAAATGGTCAGAATGCAAGAATTCTCTAAGGGCGGCCAGTCCGCCGTACTCGTGGGTGCATGGTGTGTGCTTACTTCCGGTCAGGTTTTGAAGCCGGTCACGCACCTGATAGCATTGAGTCGTCGCTTTCCTTTCGGCGTCGGCCATACGATTCGTTGGCGTGCGGTTCGGTTCGGTTCAAGGCATGGAAAATTTTAACCCGTTTCTAGCACCGCACGGTCCACCCATTTTATGTTTTGGGCTTGTTTGGATGATTCACTTTTAGCTAGAGCTGGTGTGATTTTCTTATTAATTTCTTGTGTGTTTTCGCATACGTTGGCGTCAGCGAACTGTTGTTCGCAACACCGGATCGCTTCACCTTCGATGCCCTTTACGACGATTACATACGTGATCCGTGATTCGCCAAAAGTTCGCTCTATTTTCTTTTGTTTTACACTCATCCTCATCACTTCCTTAAACGTCATTGCTCTTGTTTTCGTTTTTTTTTGCTCGCCGTTTCCTCCAGCGTTTCGCGTAATATTCATCATGCTGCTCTAATAATTGCAAATTAAAATTGAAGCATATACAATTACATTTACAACAAAAAAAAAACAGCGAATAAAAAAAACATGCGCAGAGTTGGCCGGAAATATCGTGCAAAGAGTTCACTAATGTCGGCTAATTATTCTCCAATTGAAAAATTCGACATCCATACCTCTAGGAGGATCGACCTTGAAATGGCCAATCCGGTGTGTCTTTGTTTACCGATACGGCCACTGCCAAGGACGACCGGCTTTAGCATAGCAGAAAACTGAGGACGAAAACCGTGTTGGCGCTTTCCACGGTTGAGAAGAGGCTTGTCTGCGGGCTTGCTTGGAGAGTACGGTGGTGTGTATGGAAGGGTGAAAAGAAGATTTATTTATACTTTTGTTTATATTAATTAGTTTTATTTGAAGTTTTGTAAATAGAAAGTTAAATTTTTCAACTTTAAAAACAAAACAAAAACATAATTACTATTCATAGTTTGATCCTTACACAAAACTTAAATAAAAAATAAAAAAAAATAGTAAAATAGGGTCCAACAATTTATTTCCTTAAGTTAATATTAAAAATTAGTTTAAATGTTTATCTAACCGGTATTTCAGCTTCCTCAAGTTTAATTGCTTACAAAAAGTATTAAAAAACAGTAAGCAAATCAATTGCTTAAAAGATCAAACCAATCAACCACCTTTTCACCTTTCGTCAAACTTAATTTCTGTTCAAAGTTTGGTAGAAATGTTAAGAACCACCTCAAATCAAGTACTTGCTTGGCAACCGGCAAACGAGAGAAGAAAAAAACAGTAGAAGACAGGCAAGAAAAACCTCCTGCAAATGTAAGAGAGAAAGAGAGAGAGAGAGAGAGAGAGAGAAAGAGAGAGAGAGAGAGAGAGAGAGAGAGAGAGAGAGAGAGAGAGAGAAATATTCCCTCCACCAGCATGATCGACCTGCGAGCAGACCAGCGCCTAACCGTGCAGGTCAACTGGTGTGTTGTCCGCGAATTCCGTACCGTCTCTCGCTCGGTGCATCGGGTCGGAAATCATTAAAAGAGCGGCTACGCACCGCGAAAGCTAACAGACGTTGTAGCGAACTCACCGATCGCGGACGTCCGTTGTTACCAACTACTATTACTTTCCCTGCGTAAGGAACGAACACGCTGAGGCTGTGTGTGGAACGGAACGCTCGGAAGAATACGCATCCAACATAATCGAGCTGTAAGCAGTGTTGGCAGTGTGCCCGACCGTTTGCCAAATAGGAAGTGTCAACACGTAATTCAATTGATTTCCCAGCGTCCGACGACAGCGTCCGGCCTACCGTGTACAACTGCGCGTACGCGAGTGGCTTCCCTAGTGACGCGATCGTCTCTGTGTGTGTGCGTGTCTGTTTAAAGTGTGCTCTAGTGTGCCGTGTTAAAGTGATTCGTACGCAAAACGCTTAAGCTTAATCAAACACCAACATCATCATCATGCTGAAGTTTGTGACCGTGCTGAGCGTACTGGCCTGGGCCGGTACGGCTGTTGGGCAGGAAATTCGTAAGTATCATTACAATTTGAGACAGTTGAAATAATTCGGACAAGGTTTTAACGCGGTGAACTTGCCCTCTGTTGTGAACACGACCGACACGAGGCTGCCGGGCTTCCTTTCACGGTGTTGTAATGCTCATGGAGTGATCTACTGTCATCATTACCATCCAACTATGATGAGAGATGCGTTCGTTTCGTTTTTTTGTTTGCGTAGGAATTAAGTCCATCCAAGCGTCCAAGAGCACGAACTTGAAGTTTAGCGGGGACGTTGTAGAGTTCTCGTTTGCTACCGGCAGAATATTGATGAATGTCTCGCAATGGTCATCAAACTCATCACAAAACCCCACCATGACACAGCAGCTTTAGCGCTATCGTGAATCATTTGGCCGATAAGTGGCCAGGGCGTCTACCTACCCGTCCATGATGTAACTCACTATTAAGTACAGAGCTTTGTTTTAAAGGATCTTACCAACATTAGCCATTCGGCAAACCATTGGGCAAGAAGGTACGATTGCACCGGACTGAAACGCATCCGCACTCAGGCATCCGGTGTTTGTAAACTTGCATCTTGCAGCAAACGGTTGCAACCGTGCATTTGACATTCCTAGCTCGGCCTAACGCAATGTACTCGCAACAACGTTTGCTTGGATTCCGCTACTAATCCCCTCGTACGGCGATCGCGTAGATCACGTTGTTCGATCGCGGTAGCAGATGGCGTGAGAACACTCGACCGAGCGGCGGAAATAACCTTTTGTGGCCCCCTTTAGGGAGGTGTTACATCAAGGTATCGTCTAGCAGGTGTTTTTAGTGATAACTGCTGGCCAAGTGTGTTACGTCTAATTGATATTCTGAGCGTCGTTGTGCTTTGATGATCTACGATTGAAGGAGGTGATTTTCTTTTAATAAAATCAACAAAAGAGTTTGATCAGCCGTTTTCTAACTAATACTTCAAACCTCCGCCAGAGCTTTCTTGGCAACTTTCCTCATCCAAAATAAGAAAAAACCGACATTAAACTTAGCCGAATTGCTTGTCATTTTAAGTGACATGGGGATCCATTAACCTCTCCGTAGTAAAGAGCTAACTGTCGCACGGCATGTTTTAACGGATCTTTGATGAGTTTCTGTACCTTCAAATCTCCCTCCCTGACATTGACGTCACCTTCTCCTTCTCATCCTCCCTCTCCTCCAAAAAAATAACAGAGACGACATTCAGTGCTGCCTGCCACTGGGAAACCTTTGACTGTGTCTTCCATACGAACGTCATTAAGTACATCTCGGTCGTCGCTTTAGGATGTGAGCAGTTTTATGAGCCTTCGCATACCACTAACCCTACCCACTTTCTACCCTACCTCCCGAAAAGGGGGGAGGTAATCGACTCCCGGGCGCTTGGCAAGCGGGACCGACCGAACAAACTGAACTTAATTTATTATTTCACCCCGTAAGATGGGCTTCGCCGCTGCCGAGTGCTGAGCGCATGAACACCAGAGGTGTCAGTGGGTCAATGTCGAGGCATCGCAGATGTGTGCGTCGTAGATGTGCACCCGCCTATGACCAAACACCAAACCCCCCTTCTTGCTCTTGAAGGTCAACCCCGAAGTACCCGTCCGTTGTCTACCGAATCGGTTGAAGGTTCGATAGGCAACAGAAAAAACAGAAGCTAAACACAAATCCATCTGCCCCGATCGGTCCGGTCCGGTTGGGCTTGATGATACGGATATCTCTGCACAATGCGGCCGTACCGGGGTTGCGTAACGTTTCCCGAACGGATTCCCAGCATTGTTTACAGCCAGTGCGTAGCAGCGAATAGCCCCGAAGGTACTTTTCCGATTCCCTTTCCGATCAAAATGTGCGAAATGTGTGAATGAGGGCCGTGATGCTAATCGCAGCGTGCACACACACGAGCAGTTTTAGCTTATATCTTCTAGAATTCTGGGAAGTACGGCGCTATTAAGGGCAAGATTATGGCCGGCAACCCGGAACCCACTGCATCCCATCACGATCGGTCAGTGGGGGATCTCCAGCATTCAAATTGCATTTTATAATCGAAAGATCGTCGATCGTACACGGGCACGTGTAGTGCTGTGCTGGCTTGTCTAGCAGCAACTCATAAACGGGGGAACCACCATGAAGCACTGGGCACGAAAGACGAAAGTGGGTGCAAACATTTTGCAAAACTTGCCAACCTAATCCCACCGTTTGCAGAAACGTAGGAAAGAAAAAAAAAGTTAAACAAACCGGACCGCAAAGTGACATGTTTTTTTCTTTCTTTCTTTCCCGGCCCGCATAGTCGTATTTGCTCGTACCTAGTGTCTTAGCGGTGGTAATGTTTTCATGCGGTGCCGATGTTATGCAACTGGTGGCGTACTGCAACACGATGATGTGGGAAAATTGTGTAGAGTGTGAAAAATGTCCGCTCGGTGAAAGTGAGGAAGTGTGTTGTTGAGCTGGCCAATTGGTTCAACCATTTTGGCACGAGCGACGGAAAATGTGACTGCTGAGTAGCAACACTGCTGCTGCTGCTAATGTTAATGCTGCGTATGTCCCCCTTTTTGTGGGTTACTGCGAACAAGTGTGCCCTAACACAAAGACCCCATTTTGACGATGACACTCGTTGGACAAAGAATTTCATTAGCCATCTTGCTTATTCGGGGGTGCGGTACAGTTTAATAACCTCTAAATACGAGCGATCATGTCAGAGATACGTTTTACGAAACCGTACCGGTCCTTACCGGTCGTCGAACCATGTATCACTACCTTCGTCCAACTCCGTGTAGTTGTCACTGAGAAGAACCTCAGCCCAACAAACGAATCGAACCATATGTAAGGGAACAGTTTAGCTCGTGATGTGTGCCGTTCGTCTAAGTAAATGGTATTTACTCGCTAAACAGTTCGGCCGGCACAGTCCTTGATGCGGTCCATGAAACCATCTTCATGGTAAAGTGTCCCATACACACGCAACAACGTAATGGACAGGTTAGGCAACGGTTAGGTGCGTATAAAGGCTCGCCGGCACTAGCCATTCGTGGTCGTGGTTGTGCGTCTTTAGCCGAATAAGATGACCTTCGCGGGAGTCCGCGTGCAAGCCGTGCTAGGGAGATGAGATGTCACTTACAAACGAGTGCCCTGCGAGCGTTTGAGGATCGTCGACGACTTCGACCAATTCTTAGGCGTACATAGGCACGTGTCTTGCCTGAAATGTATGCCTTTTCCGCGGGTTGAGGGACTTTTCTTTCGACAGAAACCTAACCGGTTTATGTCGTGAGGCGGTATCTTGCACTCATTGCGGTCGCAAATAGGTAAAATCGGAGCCACATTTCTCGTACTGGTTGCTGGCAGCTGGGAAGACCAACGACCAACACCGTCTGCAGGTGTCGTTAAACTTTCGGCACAAGACCTTGATTGCGCCACAGCTCGATTGCAGCGAATTCGTCCATGGGTACAACCAGAATACTAGCGGCTCCTGCTCAGACGTCACAGAGTGAATGCGTTTTTAAGACAACGAGTTCGGATGATATGGGTAGAACGATACGGACATTGTGAAAGGAACAGGAAGTACAGAATCGGATGACATGTTGGCTTATTCTTGACGACTATTCCGGGTTGTGTGCCGCCGATGGTGGGTTGTTGCAGTAATTGCTGTCAACATGAAGGGTAATTTACATAAGTTATATCATTCCTGGTGTGCTGGAGATAATTGTAACTTTATCAGTCGTTTTTGAAGTATTTAATGTGACAAAGGATCGTACAGGAAAAGTATTTACATTCTACTATTAAGCATCACAAAACAAGGCAAGAACCACAGAGGCGAATTGGTTTTATAGAATTAGATTGAATAAGGGAAGATTGCCAGTCAGATATGGTTAAATTATCCTTAAAATCACCTTTGATTTACTGGGTAATTCAATGGTAATCTAAGGGTTATTTAGCAATTGTCACTTTGACATCTATCAAACAACTAGTTTGACACATTCTTAGGGATGTTTTAAATGTCCCTTAATTAAATTAGGGGAAAATCTTGCGTTATACCATATGAATAAATATTTAAGAAGAATGTTGAAATATTTTTCCGTCACAAAAAGTCACAGTTAGCTCAAAAATGTTAAACATTACATTAAATTAAATCACTTTTACGAAATCCTTAAGAAATGTGGTTATTACGAGATAATTTGTAACACATTGTAATGAAGAAAGATATTCTAGGCATGGAAACGGTTGAAATAATTAACACAACCGAACTCGATTATCGAACTGACCAGAGACGCTGTCATAAAAATGTGTAATCAAAACATTTTTGTCTGTAACGGCCAGTGAAACTGAGGAAAAACAAACAACATTAATAAAACCTGGCCACCGGTGCGACATCGCGGGCAAACTATTTCACAACATCAGCAAACATTCCCCTCACAAACATTCTGATTCTTGTCATTCCTTCCACAGCACCATACATCAAACAGTGTCGCCGCTCGGACCCAGCCCTGACCGACTGTTTGAAGGAAGCTTTGCAGCATCTGCGGCCCTATCTATCCAGCGGCATCCCCGAGATAAAGGTAAGTCCAGGCGACCTTGAACGGTACGGGGTATCGGTGCTTCTGCATCAACCAGAACCTGATTCGCTTCACATCGTGAAAGGCCAACCTGTCGTACGTCACGCTTCGAACGGTGACCAAGCGTATAGCAAAACGACACAAACCTACATCGAAATCGGGGAATTGAACCTGTTTTTAAACCCGAATGTGATCAATTTTGCATGAAACGAAAGCAAAAAAAAGAATCAAATCTTCCCTAGCATTGAAATCACTTTCACTAATGGCTGCTGCTTCGCACACATCACCACCACCACCACCAACACTAATGCTGCTTCCGACGGTTTGTCACGGTCGTGCGCAATGTCGATGGTGACGTGCGCGCGTATAACCATTATGCAATCGCGAAACCGAAAAGTAAATATTGACCACGAAGAAGTAGCACCCTCGGACAACAACAAAACGAGGCAAAACACATCCCACGAAGAAAAACAAAGAAAGAAAACAAGGGGAGAAAAAAAAACCAAATCAGATCCAAACTCACTCACCCGTGCAACCTTCACGCGTGAAGGCGAAGTTCAGTGTCAATGGCGTCTCGCCGGGTAAAACCATTTTATTGGAGCGTCAAACGAGTTGTGCCGATGAGGGCCAACAGGATGGCACCGAAAAGCCATCTTCCGTGCTGGTGAACCTCTTCCGAAGTTGTTCGAACACGTTTTGTTTTATTGCTGCAATTTCGATACTCTGAATAGGTTAGGATACTAAGCTAGAAGAAGAAGATATTTGGAAAAGTGCTCTACATCATCTACAGAACAAATATTTGCTACTCAGAAAATAAGTCTTTCCTTAAAAAAATCAACACATCCACCATGCAATACACATTGATTACTCATCAATTGACATAAAAAAATGGTACAACCCCATCGATAGTCTGTACAACAGTAAACAAAGCAATTAAGGCTTACTTACAATGTCAAACCTTGACAACACCACGTTTGTTGCGTGTTGCATGCTTGCACTAAAAGCCGCCTAAAAGCCGCTCGTTGAACTTTGGCGCAGGTTCAAGCACGGTTAATTGCACCGATCAACGGGTGTTTGTAAGCAAATTTACATCGAGATTTCCTTTCGGGCGCGGACATAGCACCAAAAACGAACACTACCGTGTTTACCACCCTTCATGTGTTCCTTATTGCTTTCCAATTGTCGCCACCACGTCCGGTGTGCTATAAAAGCTAATGTTGTCGTTGACACTGAAATACCCGTGTCCGCTTCTATGCGTGGTGTCAGGTGAAATGTATTGGTTCAGCGACTTTCAACCTTCCTCACTTATCACACGCCAGTAGCCGGTATCTAATTCTTTATCTCTCTCTCTCTCCCCCTCTCTCTCTCTCTCTCTCTCTCTCTCTCTCTTTTTCTATGAATTTTTACACTCCAGTTACCCTCAGTCGAACCGTTCGTGATGGATCAACTGTCACTGCAGCTGACCGGTGGACCCCAAGGATACCGGATCAACTTGAAAAATATGGAAGTGTTCGGTGCGAGCAACTTTACCGTCCGGTCGATTAAGTAGGTGACACACTTTTGGTTTGTTTTGATCCTTTTTGTAGCACGCTGTCTAACGTTCTCTTTTCGGGGGTTTCGCCTTCGTTGCAGGCTGGCCGATGGTAGCAAACCGTTCGAAACACGGCTGACCATTCCCCGGTTGACGATCCATGCCAAATACACGAGCAGCGGTGTGCTGATCATCATCCCTGCGAGCGGATCGGGAGACTTCGATGCCGTGTTCGAGGGTGTCACTGCCGACGTTAAGGGGTTGGTGTCGACGAACGAGAAACCTTCCGGAACGCATCTGCGCGTCGAGAAGCTTGATCTGAACCTGTCGATCAAGAAGCCGCGTCTTAGTGTGTCGAAGATCTTCAACAATAATCGCATCCTGAGTAAGTGCCGGCTTGTTACGCTATTCGGTTGATGCTGTGTACTAAAGAACTGTTCTATCACTCTACAGCCGAAGCGACGAATCTCTTCCTGAAGGAGAACGGACACGAGGTGCTGCGTGCGCTGCAACCGCAGCTGCAGAAGAAACTCTCTGCCGAATTTACTGGCATCGCGAACCAGCTGCTGGATAACGTGCCTATTCGCTTCTTCATCGTAGACTAATGGGAACGCGGTGGAACGCTGTATTGTTTCGGGACGGGCACTATGTGATACTGTTTGTTATAGAATGTAAGCTCCCACACACAAGGCCAATCTGATGTCGGGTTTTTTTTCTCGTTTGGCTTGTTGGCATTTTCCATTTCGTTTCTTGCGGACGAAATACAGCTATTAGTGGAATGCGTTTCTTAGGAAAGAAACAAAAAGATTTTTAAAAAAATAATACAAGCAAACTCTCGAATGGAAGCAATTAGTTTCCGTGCTTTCATCTACGATAGTTACGGAACCATTCCCTTACAGTACAAAACAAAAAGGAAAAATAGTTCTTTATATCCTATTTCCGCACCTTCAAATTATGATAAATTTAAAATTTTACCACCAACCTTAAGCATGGTTGCAATTTCCTAAAATTGCTGGATACTTTTTCTTGGCGTAATAAACAGAAACAAAATAAACTGTCCTTTGGCTTACTGAGTAAACAATGATGACAACAAACATTGTCTGAAAATAACTCAATGAAGTGTCTTCTGTACTACAAACCGAAGTTTAAGGACTATGTTGTACTAATGAGCAGAAGTTTCGAAAATAATTAATATGTTGAATTTTACCACAACACGTTCAACTTTCCCAACCATTTCATCTGTCGTTCATTCTCTAGGACTTTGTAGTATTGTTAAAGTTCCTTTAGTGTCTATCATTTGAAATTATAGTATTTGCCTTGATATCAATTTTCCTTTTGAAAATGTTTGTCCAAGACAGAAGATCGTTTTTTACTGACTCCTATGTTGAACTCCTATGTAGAACCTATGTTTGTTGGTAAGAAACTGATCGTAATAAACTAAAAATCACTTTTAAAAAGATAATTTTTGGCAAAATGTCTACTAAACTGATTTTTCCCACTGTCTTTTGATTGCCCACGAGGTATGTAATCCGCATAACAGATTCATCAAAAGCAAGATGCGATGAAACAAAGTAGAGAAGAGTGACAGCACGAAGAGATAGACGTTTGACGATATGCTACTGTTGAGTGCCCAGACGACAGACACTCACACAGCTGATCGCTGAGAAAATACATGCACTGCGTGTTGCATACATTTAGGCGGCTTTGTTTAATATGTTGGTTGATTGTTGAGTGACTGCACGAAGCATTAAATTTAGTGGTGAACTTGAAAACATAAAATGCAAACAACACATATTAATTAATGTTTTTAAACTTTTGAATGTTATTCTAAAACAACATACAAATAAATAAATATCACAACCCTTCCCAATCCGGAACGGCATCCTGGCGCATCCCATAGTGATCTTCCCTACGCAGACGACGGTCAGCTCTTCAGCTCAACCACACGCTCTTGCTCTCGCGCGTGGAGAAAGTGGATAAAACAAACATTTCACCGCACACCGCAAAACATTCGCGAGTGAACCGCAGTGCCGGTAACATCGTGACGGTTACGAACAATCCACAAACACGACTGTGGTGACGCAGAAGCTTCACACAAAAAGCAGCCCAGCTGAGGTGAGTAAAAGTATTGTTTGGAGCAAAAGAGGAGCAAAACAAAAACGAAACTCTTCTGGTTTTTTTTTTAGTGCATTCAATAAGTGTGCGTGTGTGATCGTAAGTGTCGTAAGCGACGAAGGTAAAGAAGCGTGATTTTCATGCACTTATGCTGTGTGGTGACCAACTTAAGCTATACCTTTGGGGTGAAGGAATAGGGCGGCACCAAAGTTTACTTGGGTAGGAGCAGTGAAATTTGTTGTCACTGCCGGAAGTGAAATGATTGTCGCGCGTGTCCACCAAGCATGCACCAACTTTCCAATCATTGGACGTGTGTATCACAGCGCATTCTAAACGTTCGTACGCAACCGAACGCGTCTAAAAGCCGTCGCTTAATTTATGTACATTCATGAAAACTAAAGCACATCTTAACCATCCTTGACGTGGCTTCATTTCAGATCGTCTATTACGACCGTGCGTCAACGGGGTTTGCAAAAACAAAAAGCAGAGAGAAACACTCCACAACCCAACGGTACCGACATAGCAGAGCGCAAACCGTCTCCAACCGGTACTACTGGTCCGCGGCAAAGAACGCGCGTAGACCGTTGGCCATTTTTATTCTCAGCTTCACCCTTGCTTTCGTGACCGGACGACAGCGGACAGCGCGATGGCGATCACCGTCCCGGTGCGTTCGTTGACTCTGCTGATGCTGCCAGTCTTCCTGCGGGCAGTGTTCGCCCAAGACATACGTAAGTACGGTACCTTGTCCGGATAATCATCCACTGGCCATCTCATTATTGTTTCGCTACCACCCAACTGTCCAAGTGGCCGTCGTTCCCCTAGCTCTGGCTCTGGAACAGCACTAAAACCAGAGCTTTCGATGCTTGGAAAGCACGATTACGAAATCCGATCGTCCGATGTGTGACGAGACGAGTGGTTTTTCTTTTGTTTGTCGCCGTGCAAAGCTTCAGCTCCGTTTATTCACCACAATTCGCACAATTGCTTAACTTTCCTTCCACGCGGTTCGGTTGTTGCTTCCTTCATGTTCAACCTTCTCTTTGCTTTGCGCTGACGAGTGTTGCTTGACGGGTGGAAACGAAGTTTTATTTTTCTTTTTCTGTTTCCCCTTTCTGTTTCCACTCCGTAATCCGCAATCATTCACCGGCCCGAATAGTGTCGGATAGTTCTTTTTTTTTTTTTGTTGTATTTTTGGTGAACGTTAATGTTATCTGTTGTGTTGGCCATTTTTCTGTTTATTGTTTGTTATTTTTAGCCTACTACATGCACCGGTGCGAACGGGATGCGGCGGATGTGAACGATTGTCTGCGGTATGCGGCCAACAAGCTGGCCGGCTACATACGGCGTGGCATCCCGGAGATTGGTATCGTTGATGTAAGTACACGCTGCACGATGATTATTGCACGTTTAAGGAACTGAGATTATTGGGATGTTAAAGGAAAGGAAGCAGCATTTCACATTAGAATACTATTTACTAAAATATAAGCTGGTAAGCCAATTATTGAACGTGACTTAAGAGTATTTGTTGAAAAACTCTTCTGTTTTATGCTTTTTTATTCCTTATCTACAATTTTTTATTTTTGAAAATAACAAACAGAATATCCCTTGGAAGTCTGATGTGATTAGTAATAAATGTGATTAAATTAGCTTTATACTCAAAAATCTGTTCTTGTTTTAACTGCTGTAAAGTACAGATAAATCAATATTAAAATATTACGGCCCTTTAATGTTGTAGCAGCTCTCTCTCTCTCTCTTTCTCTCTCTCTCTCTCTCTCTCTCTTTTTGGCCTAACGACCTACCCGGTCATGCCGGCCATCAAATGGCTTACCACGTAGATATTAAATACCACGTAGTTGCATAGTCAGTGCTCACTACGGGGGAAAGGCCCAGATGGGATTTGAACCGGTCCGGTCGTGTTGGGATCTAGCGCCGTTTCCAAATACACCACCGGGTTGCTCCGGGTTGTAGCAGCTATTAAAGGTTATTAATCGTTTACGGATGATTTTACCAATCGTATAGGTATTATTCCGCTAAAGCAAACACGTTCCGGTAGCTAAACGCTTATCGAATCAATCAATGTCCCTCTATCCACCGAGCCGTTTTTAAACGTGTATCGAGATGCGCGACACTGAGATGATGACGTGTGAATTTGTGGAAGATTTTCCAGCTAATTGATTCATTTACATTAACTCCCCCACTCCAGAGACCGTGTTAAATCGGTAGTAAATCTTGACTGCTGCGTTCGTCATACACGGTAGCCGCAAGCATTAACAAGTTAATGAGCAACTGTTGTACTGTGAAGGAGTTGCTCGGGTTGACGTGATTTATGGAAAAGTAATTAATGAAGTTAAAAGGTGCTTGAGCAGTTTAATCACGCAAACAGTCGAACAATAAGCACTCTGTACCACAGCGGGTCGTCGCTATGGGTCGTTCTCGCTAACACAGCCACAGCAAGCATAGCAGGGAATACGAAATGTAAAAACGTTCTGTTTCCCTCGATTCCATTTCTTTCGCCCCTCAAAAGCCATTGGGTTAGTGGGTCAAAACGGAGAAGCATTTGGTAGTCAGCGTCGCGTTTTGAACTGT
>STHB01007516.1:0-47009 GCA_018908115.1 Anopheles rivulorum | reverse complement strand
GGTTTCTGTCTTTGGCACGTGTACACATTTATCCAACCTTTCGCTGATGGCGCTGGTAGGAATCTTAATCAACGGAAGGTAATGAATTCGGGATTTCTTTTCTCCGTCTTCCTTTTTTGTGTTTTTTGTTTTGTTATCTCCACAGAAGAGAAATATTCTCTCGTGATAAGAGTCAATCTTCGTCTCGGTGGCGAATATTCATCAACTGCTTGGAATCGAATCATTGCTGCAAAGTTCATTTGATGTGTTATCGCAGTAAAAGTGATCAACGTGCAACTTTTCCATCTATTTTTTTACCGATGATTGGAACAAAACTAGTAAGATTTGCTGGGATTGAAGACATTGAAGTGGATGTGAAAAAATTTTGATATTATTTGTAACAATCGTTGCAAATATATTATATCCTTACTAAATACACATTTTTTTAATTCTTTAGCAATGTTGGTTTAAAAAGAAACAATATTGTTAAAGCTTTCTTGATCACATTTTATGTACTTTTATGCATAAGAAAAAAAACCCGTTTTGTTCAAATGTCATGAAAAATTCATTTTTAACACTTATGTTTTGTTTTTTAGCTTATAAGAATTGTACTAAATAGCGAAACATGTAAAACATTTAATGTGAATTCATTTGAAACGACTATAATACACAATGCGAGAGTAGATTAATTTTACTTAAAAGATTATTTAGTTCGCCTATACAAATACAAAACACCGAAAGGCTATATTTTAAAGGAGCTGATTGAGAATTTATGAAGTCACATATAAATGTTAACTTACATGAACCAAAAAGCAGCATTTGGTTTGGCATTTGGCAGCAAAAATGCATTACTGTCTTTATGGATCAACACATTCTGGAAATAGTAAATTTTACCAGTTTATTATTAATTGTAAGATTTTAGAACCACGTTTAAATTTAATAATTATTCTTTGCTGATATGCATTTAATTTCACACAACAAATTTTTTTTTAATAATTGAGCTTATGTTATAGTAAATGCGACACGAGAAGACATCAATCAAATTTAAGAAATAAGTCATTTTTTACATAACATTTCTAAAATTATTTTTTTCAGATGTATTTTAAGCGAATTTGCTTTATTAGACATGTAATAATCACCTTCAATAATCCAATTTCATCTCATTCGCTCATTTTTATTTTCATTCATTTGCTTTCTTTGCTGGCATGTTAGAATACCAAACTCACGCTCATTGATATCGTGTTCCCCATATTAAGAGCTCGATATAATCATAATCATAATAACACATGTTTACGATGCACCGAAAGCGATTGGCTAGCCGGTTATTATCGTAATCGGCAAGCATATGGAGCAATCGTCTGGTTCTATTCTTTGTTTCTTCGACCGTTTGAAATTCAAGTGAAAAAACAAACGAAATATTCGAGCCTGTAGTCGTTTTGATTTTAAAAAATTCATACCACACGAATGTAACGAACTTCGCGCCAAAACGGGGCGCGAAAAATGAAAACCCCCAAAACCCAGCATACCCCATGCGAAGCAATCCGTGTGCCGGCCTAAACTTACGATTGTTACGAGGAGAGATTTTTTAAAACATGGTTCCATTCATACTACCCTCGTCGGTGTGAGAGCCATTTTCCAAGTGGTGAATCCACGATTCGGGCGCAAATTTGGTGAAAATTGGAAAATTGGCCGATTCCGATGCGCGTACAAAGGTGTGGAAATGGAAATCGTAACAGGGGAGGGGGGGAGGGGGAGGGGAGGGGGATGGAAGCTTTCCAATGCAATCTTGGTGAAGGCAGAAGACGCAACAAATGCTGGCAAGTGTTTGGCAGGAAGGATGGTGGTTTGTCTTCGCCTCGAACCGTCCTCAAAACGGAAGGGCCTTTTACCAAAATTTCGAGACCGAGGCCGATTGCTGTAAGTCGTACAAAAGCAAACGCACGTGTTAGGCGTAGGAATATTATTTACGCCCGAATGAAAATTCTATTTGCAGTATATTCGCTATTTTTATCGCCCTCATTCAGCTGCTACCAGGGCTTTGTTTGTAGGGCGAATTTTTCGAAAACTAGACACGATCCACTAGAACTAACCGAGTTTTAAGAAGCCCTTTCTTTACCATTAAAAAAACAACATCTCGAGTACATTCTATTGAAAAACCTTTTGTTTGCTAAAAGAGGGCCATTATGATTTTGTTCTTTTCCATTTTTTTCGTTTTTACTTTCTCGCTAGAAGCGAACGAAAAGTTTCACCCTCATCCTGCGATGGGTAAATTAAGATTTGCTTGCCGGTGTACAGGTTCCCAACGCTGGGTGAGTAAAGTTGCAAAACTTCTAAAGTCTAAATTGCTCAATAAATTCATCTAGATGCCCTTTCGACCCACACCGGATAAGCCACCTGAGAACAGCCGTAGCTCTCCGTGCAGAAAGGAAAGTAGATGACGGTGCAATAATGATCGACACCCCCAAAACGCACAACGCACAACAACGAAAAATTCTACTCACAATTGTTCCGAACGACTTCTGACTGACCGTTTGATGCTCGTTTTAGGTGAAACTGTGTGCAATGGGAACGTTTCCCACTTGCCTTCAGGCTAATCAAACCTCCCTTCCGGTGCGCTAAATTAATGTGCCTTCGGGAGATTTATGCGGGAAACTCATTCAATTTATGCTCGAAATGGCCGTTCCGGACCGCGTGTCACGCTCCTTACGATCACCTTCAGCGCGAGAAAGTTTTGCAATAAAACAACCGTACGGTAAAGGGCATGAACAAAGGAACTCACCCGGAATACGCCTGGTAACGTGCGTAAATCCGGCCACGATGAGCCACGTGTGGGAGGAAGGGGAGGTTGCAAAAGGACAATTGTAAACCTTCTGAGAATCTCACACAAGGGCACAAGCGGTGGAACTCGCGAAGAAATCAAAATGGATGCGAGACTTTTAATGGCGAAATTGCTTTAGTGTTGCCTTGTGTGTCGTACTGACGGTTAGGAAATAAAAAAGAACAACTCAATAAGCAATGGGACACTTCCACCTCTTCTTAACGTCCTTCCCTACTCATCCCTCCTCCCCAGTAAATGTGAGAAATAACAAAACACACATTAAAGAAAATCAAAAAGAAAGTGCCATTAAAAAAACACAACAGCCCCAACGACTGTGACTTTGAATGATGTCGCTTTAGTTTTGCTTTATTGCTTCACGTTCGATGGCCGATGGTTTATTGGCGTATCGGTAAAGATTTAACATTCCCCCTCTACACCAAATGGTGTTTCCGGAAACGATTTAGAACACAAAGTACGTACCGGAGGTTAAGGGTCCATTAAAAGTAAAATATTTCATCGAATGCTGAGCTCTCGGATTTAATGTTGTTTGGAATTTGGATTTAATTTGTTTCTTTTATATTCCCTGAACCCGGGCGGATCAATTGGCGAGGGAGGACTGTAGGACTGGCAAGAGCAATAATGAAGCGAGCGAAGAACAGAATAACATATGCTCATGGTCACCTAGAGCATTCCGGGCAGGTTCTTAGTGGCAAGCTGTTAAACAAAAATACACCCAACAGTTGCTCCATCCATTCAACAGTAGAATCATCCAATTATCTGCATCATAAAAATAAGCTCCCGTATCATTGGCAATGACGTCAACTGCTGCCTGCTGGCCGTGCAAACAAAGATGCTTGGGATACTCCTACCTAGTGTACCTTAAAGTTCACAACGAACAACTTAAATGTATACCCAGCTCGCAATAGATTTCTATCGAATGCTTGTGAAGCGCTACCGTACAGATTTTGCTTCATTCATCTGGCTCAACTTCCGGACAGAAACGGCTCGACCACTGGCACTAAACACAGAACCCGGGCAGCAGCGATCGTTAGTCCCGGAACATGTCCATAAATAGTTGCATTTTATTCCCTTTTTCCAAACCAGCAATCCAGCGTCCAGTGGATGTGTAACGCACCCCAAGAGCGCTCCGGAACCCATATCCGGATTGTGTGGCTTCGTTAGGTACAGCCGCTCAATGAATTGCTTCAAGGACTCGGTCGAGTTGGTGGACCAGCAGAAGGATAAGATATCACACAGTCCTTCAGACACTAACTGACGCATCCCTTTTAGTGCTCGCTCTAACGATCCAACACACTACTGCCCCGAGGATGGAATGATAAATCCATCCATCGGACCATAAACGAGTGACTGCTTCGGCCTTTCTAACTGGCACACCCGCACACCAGGTCGGTGGTCGGTGGAAAAGCGGTGATGGTTCCTCTCCGTTTTCGTCGCCGGGTCCGATAGACTGTAATGACGTGCTAAGGAGCCAACTGCTAGAATCGGTACGTCGGACGGGACGTGTCAGTGTCAGCATTTCCAGCGTCACTCCAACAGTGTATAATGCACACCGTACCGCGCCTTCCCTTGTTGTCACTAACGAGGATTTCTTGTTTATGAGCTTCTTTTGCTAATAATCCCTCCTGTGCCAGTGCCGCCCAGACTGGTCCCGACACCAACCCTGTCATCCATCGACAGGGATCAAATCTCTCGCTGTAATGAACTGGAATTATTGCGTCCCAACACGAGACACGAGACCGTGGCCCGTGGCACGGTCAAAGTGGAACCGGAAATGGTAAGCTTGGAAGCGAGGCGCTTTTCTAACGCCTCCTATCGCCTTCCATTTGGCGATTGAGGCAGCATGGTGAATGCAGAAAATTAGCAACGGTATTCATTGAATCAGTCTCACCAACGCTCAGTCGGTGGATTTACGTTTCCTTCTATGCCACGTTGGAAAGTGAATCCTTCTGCCCAGTTGAATAGAATAGTGCATGTGTGTGTGTGTGTGTGTGTGTGTGTGTGTGGGGCAGGGGGGGGGGGGGGGTTGACGCAATAAACATTATGATATTTGCGATTTTACTTTTACAAACCCATCACACTGCCACGGCTGAGGCGAATTGGAGCGAGCCAGAAGTTATGTGTCACTTGCACGAAAAGCCGCCGGTAAAGAACTCAGAATATATATATACATGTATATGTACATCCTCCGAGATGAATCGGACGAGTGATTAGATGCCACACTGATTATGGGCTACTGTTGCGCTTTTTTGAATGGGCGTACGAACTACTCGCGCGGGAATGAAACGACACTGGACTAATTAATGATTATTCAGCGCTGTGTGCTGATATGTCCCGCATAGAAGCAGTTTTAATATGTCACATTGCACGTGGGCAAAGCAGTTGACCTGGTGTGTGGGTGTCCATTTACTTCCATAGAATAAATGTGATGAAATGCATCCTACGAGGTGAATATTTATTGCACTCAACTACATGAGATGCTCCCACGAATATTTGTTATAGGTATTGCCATCTTATACCACGCAAAAGGAATGTTATTAGTGAAACACTTGACGCAACTTCATTTCGTTTTCAGTCTACTGAGTAAAGTTATGATTATAAACAACTTTTTGTATAAATTGAAGTCTCGAATTGAGTTGAAGTTTATTTCCAGAACTTTGTGTTCCCATTACCAACTTCTATTAGAAGCCGATGTGAGAACAGATTTTAGTCCCAGCAAAACGCTTGATGATACATTTTCCCACTGCGTACTAAACGTAGTGCATTGCTCAAATTCCATCACGCTTCGGACAACAATTTAACAAATTGTCCCATCATCCACACACGTGGCAACTGGAAATTGGGGGTCGTACTACGCACGACTTGCCGCGTGTTGCAACCGGCTACCGGGTCTGTGGAAATTGGTACCACTCACTCACTGGAACCGCATTCAATGAGCTCGCAACTCTAACAGACCATAATCGGTGCTCTAGTCCACTCGGTCACTGTGACGAATTCGTGCAGTTCCTTGTTTGGCGAATGCAGCGTTCACTTTTCAATCGGGCACCAAAAATTTTGCGTGCAGTACAAACCATCCATGCTTTCCCACGAAATTAAGCAATCCAGCTCAGACGTACGTGGCATGTCATGCGGAAGTTTTGGCGGCACCAGTTTCTTACATCAAATGTCTAGCCATTCTTAAGCCAATTGAAGTGTCACCGCCGTGCAAGAAATGTTTTGCGAAAGCGTGCCAGAAGTGCGTCGGCTTTGGCGGCCTGTGAGTTAAAATGTCAATCGTGGTGAAACGTTTCCACTGGACATGGCCGCCGTGACGTGGTTACTCACTTCCGCGAGCTGACCAAGCAATTATCAACAGCAGGAGTGTGTTCCATGTGTTATTAGGCATGTGCACGATGGGAGTAAGATGTTAGTGCAATTGACAGGGAGTGCAGTTCACGACAGGTCCCTGACAACACGTCCTTTTGATCCTTACCGTGACACACATGTTGTATCGCGATTGCGTTGTTAACTGGTCCACGGACTGGAAACGTTAAGCGAAAGACAGTTTCTGATCAAAGATAACGCAAGGCAACTGTGTATATACTGAGTGCATTGCAAAACACATGTTGTTAGATGGATATTTTGATACGAAAAGCAACTTAATCAGTTCCAGTTCGGATGAACCGATTAAATTCTAATCCAATTTACAAATAAAATCCATTTTAACTTTTGATTTTAATTGATTTTTATTTCGCTCCTGCAAAATTAAGGGAAATTTCTGTTCCGAACAGGAACTCGCACTAAACTATTTATTAATTAACGCTTAATTTGCAATGCCCCCACCATTCGGGATCGCGTTGGGATGCAAAACGAGCGTTAATTATAATTCTTTCACCGGGCACAAGCGCATACAAGCACGCTCTATGCAGTTGTGCGTTTTCGGTGTTTAGATTATGGGTTTAGTGGTGCCATAATTGGCACAAACTGTTCAATGCCCTTCCATTCTTCATTGGAACGCTCTCCCTTATCATACAATCGGGTAAGCGCAAAAAATGTTTCACACAGTATGTATAACATTTCCGCATCACCCACGGGAAATGGGTTCGGTCGGATCAGTTAAATTCCTGCCGTTGAGCTGCGATTGCCGATTTCTAGCTTATGCATACCGATCGGTAAGCATACCGGTGCAGGATTTGTTGGGCCGGATAAAATGTGCATTGGAAACTCGGGAGAAAACAACAAAAAAAGGAAACGAACGCAATCCGTGCACCGTTGGAATTACCAAAAATTTTTCAAATTGTTTAAATTCATTCGCACAACACAGCGTACGCATCGAGGCGGGTAAACTTGGCGTGTGAAAATATGTCCGGATATGGAATAACGGTTGGTTTGTGTTTTTCCACAGTGCCGCAGGAAAATGCACTAAAGAATTTGTGTTGATGAACGTAAAAAAGAAGGTAAAAAAATATTATCTGCTTTAAATCATCGCGAGATACATCAGTGTAAGTTGGACTTTAGATGCAGTTTTTAAATGGTCTAATGCCTACAATGGTCAAAACTTACGGCGAAAAGATAATATAATGAACGAAAAAACTTTTAACGTAGTTGATATTACACTTTTTTTTCTTTCGTCATAATCCTGTAATAAACGCACATCTTTACAATCCTAACGAAACGGTCAAGATCAAAATTTTTACTACATTAAAATTTTAAGGTGTATCTCGTCAACACAAGCGTTGTTGACAATACGGCGCTAAGCCGTCATAATAAAATATAAATAAACTAATAAATTAAAGTTTTAAGGTATTAAAGTAAACAAAGATGTATCTTACTCTCGTACCCAGTAGTGACTACCGACTATAAACAAATCTAGTAAACATTTACCCCAGAACAGTGCAAAGAACCCAGTTATGACATGGCCGTTACGTCGTAAAGAAGTAGAAATTAGTTTAATGTATAAATATTTAAACATGGATTAGTATATTTTCCCACATGAAATATGCTTTGTTAGCCGAATATGTCGAAATTGAGTAATAATCCACACTGTTTGAATGAGCAAGAGCAACTACATACATTTTAATAAATAAACCTTATTGAAACCGACAAATAATGAAATTATATTTTCTACTTGTGTGACCCTTAAACCTCAAGAAGTCTAGGCCAATTTTTTATAAAATGGATTTGTCGTGGATGTTATTAACTCGTAGCCGGGTAGCCAGCCTTGCTTTAGGTGATACGGTTACGAGGGGATTTTAATTTCAATACCAGAATAAATAATATGGCCATTTAGAGAGCCAAAATATTCAATTTAACTGTTCAGTTTGCAAAAAAAAAAATCTGAGTGTATATAGTGTGCAGTTGAATGTTTTTTACAAACGGAAAACCAACATTTACCAGAAAGTACCATAAAAATGTTTATATTATACGATACATCGTATTGTAATCAAAATTAATCTTTTGATCCTCTACACGATAAGTTCAAATACATTTTCGTTATTAAAATTAAACAATGTTTTTTTTTTAATTTTGAATAGATGGATTTACCGTACGCAAACAATAAACATTGGATTAAGTCGTCAATTCTCTGCTTAAGTTCATGAGGAATGATGCTATGACGGTGCTAATAAAATCATGACTTCGACGCCCGTTGAAACTCACCTGAAAATAGATAATGAAATAAGAGACAAAAAATTAATGTCAAATATTGATTCGAAATCCTACTGCTGCAGGCCAAAAATAGCTTTCGCCTGTTCAACTTTTACAACGGGCCACAAAACAACAATCACTCGGTCAACTAATATTTGCTTCCAGCAAACCCCTTGCTTAGATAACATCGCCCCGTCAACGTCAAACGCCTCTCAATGACAGATGCCAATCCCAGTACTGGATATTCCGAAAAGAAAGAAAGAAAAAGAGATGCCAAGATCCGATCGATGCCCACTATTGTTCGCAAAACTTTCATTTTCTCTTCAGTTTGCCAACTCTCGCGTAGAAATTTCTCTCCTACTTTGGCCTCCGCTTTGGTCTGGCTCAAATCGCAAACGTGACTAATGAACTTCCGGCAATGCTGATCGCTGTCAATACGCAACAGTGACAAGATATCCGAAAGAAGCCTGACGTCCAGGCGCTTCTTTTAATGGGTCTTCTGATTTCCTCGATGCGAATCGGGTCCGTTTTAACGGATGCCGGATGATAAGTTCGAGCAGGATGGAACGGAAAAGTAGACGGCAGACTACATTAGCGTCTGTTTGAGCTCTCAATTAGTGTCGGATCCGTATCGATATCAAACCGAGAACGACGAATTATGCCACGTTACGTCACCTGGACTGGACGCGAAAGAGGTAAGCGGTAGTTAGAGAAACAGCTGTCAGTTTGCAGACGCAGGGACTAGAAGATGCTTGCTGCAATTAGCGCGAACAACGACGTCAAATTAGCATAAGATTGAGGGATAGCACTTCAAAAGCGGAAAATACGTCAACCATCGTTACGCTGCGCCAGCAGGCTAGAATAAACGTTTTGACAGCAATGATAAAAACTACAAATATCATCTTTAGCGCGCGATCACCCTATTTGCTGATGCTTAGCATGACTATATTTCGATTTTATACAGCTCACCCCGTTTTGTTCGGGTTCGAGCGAAAGTCATGCGGACAATAAGAGCAACACGTCACGAAGTATAAAGCACATCCTTCCGACGGAAACGATGGTTCAATGAAAAGAAAAGAGCTCGTCGAACCAAATCCTTTCCAAACGATCCGGACGAAGAATAGAGACCATCGTCATCGCTTGACGCTTGGCTCCGAGCCGTGCTTCGGATCAAATATGACAGAGTAAATGTTAGGATTACAAATATTGAACAGGATCTTTCGATTGCCAAACTGCACGCGACACAATCCCAACCCCGCAGCAGCGAACGGCACGGCAAAGCGCCGAAAAGACAACTTTAGATCGAATGGCGCTGGCATCACAAAGGCATACCACACCAGCATGCGAGCATAGGATAGGACATAGGATAGGCTATAGGACAGTGAACTTTCGGCCCACGATTCGGAGAAAAGCGAAAATCAAAGAAACGATTCCGTGCGTCGTCTGCTACCCTTTGTCCTACGGCATGGAGTCCAGATTTCGCGCATTCAAACAATCGTCTGAAACGTTATCCGTGAACCTCATCATCGATTGCGAATGTGATGAAAATATTTCATGCGCGTTTGTTCCATGCGCCATCACCACCGTCATATGCGCTAGCCCCGTATCAATAGAAAGGATGAGTTGACATGGATGTCATCCATCTACCGGCTGACTCTGGGTGGTTGGTGCACGCAAAAGTCACGCCATAAGGACCATCACTCCAACAAACGGACAAGTGGAATGTAAATGTTTGCCCTACGCTCTTCATAAAGGGGTGCCCTTTTATTGCAATTTCATTTTCAATCTACAGTTTTATTTCTATTCATTACACGTGATTCAAAAAACACGACAGCTGCAGCTAGAAAACAAAAAACCTATTCGATGATGGGCGCTACGTCAACATACACCGACGGTACGACGGTTCGCGGCCATAGTTTCGATTGGGACGAGTGAACAGTTTTTGCACACATGAAAAAGAGAAGCCTTTTTCACTAATCAATTTGAACCTCTGCTCTGTTTGCATATCTTATAGGGGTTCCACCACTCGATGGAGGAAACACAATTTTATCCATTGATTGTTGCTAGTTGGGATGACGAAATTAGAATCAAATATTTGCTCCGTGTACTCTGCTGGCATATGACAAGCATGTCAAACAAGCGGTAGAAAATTGAGGAATTTTGTTTTGCTTTCAATTTAACAAATTTTAAACAAATATTGAAACTATTGCTGGAGGTACAGACAAACTTTAGAATGTTTTGATTCAGGTATAGCTCTTTTTCATAAATATTTATAAATAAACAACGAGACTTGTTTTATTTAATTTTATTTATAATATGAGCTGAACCCGACATGTTGGTAGTATGACTTTTTTGACAAAAACCATAAAGATTATTTATAAATAAAATGTTTTAAATTTCAAAAAAAGTGAATACACGTGAAAGCGTTGGAATATATGTCTTCTATCTTTTTTTCATTCGTCTGTGAAACGCAAACACCTCAGCAGCGAACGTTCAAACGTTCTTAATTGCGACTTCAAAATGCATTCACGCTAAAGCACAAGTTCCGGTACCGGGAAATGATTTATGCAGATAAATTTTTACGTCGCTGAATTGTTCGGTGGCCGCGGAGAAACAAGATCAACAACGCAAAATAGTTAAAATTGTTTAACACATAAAAACTTTATTCGCTAACGAAAACGCAATGCCATCGTGGTCCGTCCCTAGCTAGCAGCTGACCCTCTCTGTCCGATCGGGACCGAGATAACGATCTCGTCCTCCCGATCCTTGCTACCGGGCACTCGTGCTCATCAACCGACGAGAGGCTTCTCGCGGAGAGCGCACGTGAGTGCCCGGTTATGCGTTACGCACCCAACATAAATAAACGCCCTTTAAAAGCTTCTTGAGATATCCTTCATTCCTTGCATATTTGATGTGTATGCCAAGTGCATTATGGACCGTTTTTTTCTACAAAAAATTAGATATGATGAATTCTCTTGGTCGTATATAAACGGTTTTAATGTGTTGACGGTTTAAGTACGGAAACATCAGAAAATAATTATTTCTTCAACGGTGATGCAATACACGACGGTGTTAAACATCTATCGCTCATATCTTCTGCCGAGCGGATTGGTGGTGAGTTCATTCTTAAGGTTGCAAACCTCTCCACCGGATGACCCTTGGTCGCAGATGGTTTCATGCAGACGCATGAACGTTCTGTCATGGTATGGCATCATAAATCAATCACACAAATCACCCACCCGAATGACAATTGCTATAGCGAGCTACGAACCAAAAGCCATTCCGATGGGGCCAACAAGTTCGAGCGCTGAGTAATTTAGTGAAGTTCCCCCCTCGAATGTATTATTTGCCAGATGAAGTCACAACCACGGCTAGACACATGTTCTCGACCTCAGGCCCCTTTGGCCCGTTTTACGGTTCAAGTAGCAACAAAAAGTTCTTGAACCAAAACGACCAATTCTGTCCTTTGACGCCCTCGAGCACCGTGAACATTGACTGGTGCGGGAGTGTATCGCACACGCGAGACGACAACTTATTATTGACGCCCTCTGGAAGAACGCGCAGGCCAAAAATCGCCTCATCATTCGTATGCTCACTTCACGCAAAAGCGTCATCTTCCCGCTCGAGGGATGGTCGAATATCCAGCATCGTTACCTCTCCATGAGAACAAAACTAGAATCCCACAAGAAATTCGACCATACAACTGTGGATTACCTCCAAATCCTTTTGAAGCTCGGAAGCTTGACAGCATTCATCAAATGAGATCCAACGCACGGTGGGAGTGACACAATCTTCCAAATAAGATAATCCACTTCCAGACACTGGACCGGATGATGTAGCTGCTTTTTGCATTTTTGCTTCTCGCTTTTTTTTTGCAACCAAAACCGCTCGTCGAGCGAAACCATTGTCTCTGGCGACGCATCACCAAAAACAATGAAATAAAGATTAATGAGTTGTGATAATGAAATCAGGCGCAATGGAAACAACAACAACAAAGACGAATGAGAAGCTGACGAACAAAGGGAAATAACTGACACCCTTTTTTGTGCAATCTTAATGTTGATGGTCTGGCTGACTGGCTACTGGGGCGGGAACTGGACCACTCGAACCCACCACATATTGCACTTGGAGACGAAATTAATTACAACCCTGACTTAACTGCATTTGACCAAGCATCAACGATGAAGTTCTTCAGTGGACATCTGTTGTCATGTTTTTCGGCAACCGATGGGGAAGCATGGGAAAGTAACACTTATTTGGAGCACTGGGCAATGGCACAGACTTCTGTTGCGGCTGCTGGCTGTTGCGTGGAAGCTGTGAGGAAACTATGTCACAGCGTTCCCACCGCTGACCACTGCGCAGAATTTGCAGCACTGCACTGGTGCGGGTGCTTCGGATGTCAACAAAACAGAAAGTGTGATATTTCATTAGCAAGTGTTATTTTCATGTCCTTTTGTCGCTTTCAAGTTTCTTTAAGCTTTGAACAGAGACTTTGAGCTTTGGAATCTCAATTTATATGATTGTTACTTAAAACATGAAGTACATTCAACATTTTAAACATCACTCAAAGTATATTTTATTTTGTTCCCTGAAATTATTATAAATTCACTTTTTGCACAAAAAAGTTTCGGTGGTATGCTACTGCTCAACTAAGCACAAAATTTAATAAAATCGCAAAACCACTGCGCGTGAACCAGCCAAGTGATGCAATTTTGGCTTGCCAACCACAAAATGTAACTCGGTCGTGCAAATTGCAAATTCGCCTTCCTTCAAAGCAGCGTTTCTACCCACAACAATTAGCTTGCTTGCAATAATCACCGTGAGTAGCCTCGCGAATATTTGTTTCAGATACCTTCAAACATGGTTTTTATATTATAACTTTAATCGTAGCTGAATGCAGAAATAATTATATAAGTTAACTTTCAGAGCCCAGTTACATTGGATTAGCCAGCGATAAAGCTCTTTAATTTTATTTTCTCTTTATGAGGTGAGATATCCCCACTAACGACGAAACAAAATGGGCTTACTGAGAACTGAAGCAAAGCTTGTGAACTACCGGTATGATTTATAGGTTTCACCTTTTGTGTGTTTGGTTCGATCGCAAACCGCCGCTCTTATCACCCATCATAAGGGCAGCTGCATGCAAAAGCCACACGACCTTTGTGCACAACTCAACGATCTGCTTCCGGCGCTAGATTGCTAGATTTCGGCTATCTGGCGCTTAATTTCTACAGCGAAACTAACAAGCACATAACAGCTCATGATCCAACGCCCCAAATAAAGACAAAGGTGAGAACACGAGTGCACGGAGTGCATTGCGTTTGCATTCCTCACCCACCATGGTAAAAAACCCTTGGGGCCACCCGATGGGTTTTTATGTAACAACAAAGCGCTGCACCATTTTTCGTACTGCAGTGTGGTGCATAATTCATTTTACCGTTCCATTCTTGAGGTTGAAGCTGTCTCCCACCCACAACAAAAGCCTTCTTTCCAATGGTTTTCTGACACGCCGTTTGAAGGGTGGAGTGATTTGTAATTTGAATACCGCACAAACCACCACCATCATCATCATCAACCCCGACCTGCCTGCACAAACTTGAACATTTTGAAGAGTTCTTTTGAGGCTGCGGGAGAAAATGTCAGCAGTCGAGTCGTGCGTCGTACGACAAAAGAGTTCTTCACCATCTTCAAAGCATCTTCAAAGAATGCTACGAAATGCAGCACTGTCTTGAGCTTGTAACCGACCGCTTGGGTTGGTGTAAAATAGGAGAAAGCGAGAGAGAGAGAGGGAGAGAGAGAACAAATCTTCAAGCGAAGAAACACTTTGAGCACCTTCGGAATGGTGTTGATGCGATTTGATGCAATCATTAATAATTCATGGTCACAAAACAAGGTACGCTCGATAAAGCTTACCAGATTTTAACACCCCCAGTACGACCCATCATCAAATGGATCGGGTTTTATTGTTTTCTCATTCTATTGCACAATACGGTAAATACGGTTTTATTGTAGTGACGAAAAAAAACACGATATGATAAGCTTCGCAATCACACACAGGAAGCGGAATGATGTTTATCATTTTGACATCTGTTTAAAGTGCAATAGCAAAAATCAGGTTTCCTTTATGTGTATATGCATTAATTATTTACGAAAAAAAGGTGACAACCATTGCGTTTAATTATGAATGCCCTTGAAACAGATTAAGTTGAAACAAAGCTCTTCACTGTGACCCAGTTCACTTGATTCTTAAATATGGGATATTAATATAGTGTCCATTCGTCGATGATCGGATCAAACATCCAGAATAAATTCATGGGAGAATTCCTCAATCCTGCAGAATTCCTGTCTCAATTGTCACCTTATCGGACTTTAAGACTCTTTCCTTCTTACTTGAAATCGAGTTCGTAGATAAGAGAAGATCCTCAAGTTTTGTATGTGTTAAAATTGTTGAATAAGCGAAATAGATGCACTTAGACTCGTATCTCAAATTAACTGACATGAATCTAATTGATAAACCATGACCTACCAGTTTAAAGGCATTTTTCAACTGAAAAGAGAGTTTTTTAACATTTTGAATGAAACAACTTTACTTATTTATTTTCGATTATGACGGCTAAAGCCGTATTGTCAAAACAACTTTACTTCTTGTAGGAAAAACAGGAATAACTGTACATTTTTGGATATAAATGACAAATAGTTTAGTCCCCTTTATCATTAGTATCTTTGATTATTTTAAAATTATATGACTTTCATGGGTCGATAATTTCCTTAAAAATAATAATAGTTAATCAACTTTTGCTTTAGAGGAAATACACAAAACACTGGAATAATAATTAAAATATTATCGTGTTTTCAAACTCCTAAAGTTTTACTGAATTCTCCTTCAATTGAAGCAATTAATCTCAATGCTATCTCAAAACTTAGGCAGAAGTCCGGTGGTACTCTTCATTAAAAAACCAATTAATATGACTGAAGTTCCAAAGTTTTATAAGCCCATCATAAAAACTGAACTCAAACTTCAACCACTTCTTCACCAACGATCGTGTTGAATACCCATCGAACGAGTTATGAAGCTTTAAAGCAACACCGTGATACTTTAACCTTCCGCTTACCAAATAAGAACATATCCGAAAAATCTCAAGTTCAAGCACAATTCCCTTTTCAAAAGGATCACAACGGTTCAAGCCAAAATACTAAAACACATTACTGGATGGATCGATCAAGTTGAAAGCAATAAATCAAAACCGATATTCCCAACCCAACCGTTTACAGTTTCGCACAAACCCACTGGACGGGTGCAACCCGTTCGGAACGGAATTTACTGTTTTACTGTTTTTAATTTTTAATAACGACCAACAAGCGAACCACCCTGCTTCCTGGTACGGTGTTACAGCACTAATTAAATAATACCGGCCTGGCAAAAGTTTGCGAACTCTGGCTGCCCAGAGTAAACGAAGCTCGAGCTTCAAGCTGTCGGAAACATCAGTTTAGCCGTTCATTCCTATAAGTGTCTCTACACAACCCTACAACCAATCGATTCCACGACGGAATGTCTTAAGTCGTTGCAAATCGCTTAACCTTTTTTCTTTCGCTCTTTTCCCCTCTCCACTCACCTAACCCGCGTCGGCTTTAAGTCGCGACCCCGATTAGCAATTAGTCGCTTCCGTCATCGGTCGCACGGTTACGTTCTACGCCTTAATCGTGCCCAATGACCGATTTTGGGTCGGTATCGTTTTTATTTTCATTTGTTTACGAAATCACCGCCAGCCAAGCAGCTCAAGTCACACTCACGGGCGGGATGGACATCGTAAATACACCGTCTTTGCGATTGATCGTTCTGCAACGATGATCACCAAGCCAGGTGAGGTGATGTGTTTGAAGCGTTTTGTTTTGCTTCCATGCTTGAAGCAAAATACTCCCAGCCGCGAAGGCAGTTGTGTGGAGGCTCTAATTTTTTTCCAAAGAATGTGCTACCGGTGTGAGCGCCGCTTGTGCTGTGGTTGGAATTGGAGTAATTGCAATCGGTTGAGCTTTGAGGTTGCGCCAAAGTCACGCTTCGCCAACGGGCAGTTCGATACAGTTCGAAGGGTTTTACGCCCGCACCGTCAAAGGCGCAATCGCTTCCGCACTTTCCAATTGTTCGCTTCGCTTTGCTTTGATTGAACGGGTGCGATAGATCAATTCGGTACGACCTTTCCTGGGCGATGGGCTTCAGAATTACAGCAAGAATAAATTACACACAAGCGATTGCAAGAGATAATGTATGCACAGTTTTGAGATTGTTTGCCATAAGCATTAGAGCGTACGTTGACTGTTCAGCAGCGTAAACAATGTACAGCGCTCCTTTTGACAGCTGTCATCATCGTTATTTTGAGAACCATTGCGAATGCACTACAAAGTCCTCTAGCGGTAATTTCCTCAACTATTGTTCACATTCCATTCTTCCATTCACTTCACGCGGCCCCACAAAAAAAGAGCAAACTAGACTCGTTCATATTGCTTTTCATATGTAAAACAATTAATAGACAAGCCTTTCAAACAGGACCAAGAGTACTATTTTAAAAAGCACTGTCAAAGCATAAATAAGTGCTCGGACACATAGCTGAACGCTACCAAATATACGCACTTTGCTCCATTCGCTTGACCTTCGAACAAATGATCCCAATTGAGAAGCGACACTTTGATCGGGTTTTTTTTAAACATTCCCGATAAACACAAAAACGAAAGCAAAAGTGCGCAGAAAGCTGAAGATTCGATTGGCACAGTTGCTTGTCAAGTGTTTCTTCAATTGCTAAATTTTCCTTTCGAAGGGTGTTTTCAATACCGTCAAGGTCTTTTCGATGTCGATGGAATTCTTTTGTACGCTGAAGAAATCTTATGCTTTCGGTTATGTTTCTAAGCGTGTGTACTCTATTCCCCATGACTTTTATTCATTTCTTTCTTTTGATGAATCACGGCCCCGTTCAACTGAACAGAGTCTAATTGACCACTGGTGCTACCTTCCTTTCGAGCGTCCACATCGGTACGAAACATGTCGCCCAAGCATTCCACTTCCAGGGTCATAAATTAGATCCACCTTCGACATCCCGCGAGCAGTACCCGGGCGTGTTAACTAAAGACAAGCTTTTGACCCACAACGATCAGCCCTGATTTGCCGCGCTCGGTACCACCATTCTTGGCGTGCACACCAAGCTTGTATAGTTACAGCTTCAGCTGCATACAAATGGACAGCGGGCGCGTGCCTTATGACTCACGGCAGGCCGGCCAAATTCATGCCACTCTAAACACGGCTCAACCAATGCCTTTCCTTTCGCGTTCAGCTCGGCCTGGAACAATCTATTTAACGCTTCCAAACAGATATTCAAAGATCGCAGCTAAAAGTGTTTCTTTTATAAAAGCTGTTCCTGCACCATTCGACGCTACACTGGCTCTGTCGTAAATTAATTTACCGTCGTTACAATCAAAGCAACCCCCAACAAGCTCATGTACACCGTAAGGCACGAAACACAGCATTCGTCTGCTGGAGCCGGACTTAACCAAATGAGCGAGAGGCAAATGAGGCCACCCAGCACCCATTTAAAAGTGTAACGCCGTTCTATGCGATCGCTGCGCTTCAAAAACCCAACCAATTGTACGCGGCAGAACGATTCTCCGCGGGAGACGATTAACTGTGTCTTCCAATGACAATTGCAACATAATTTGTCCTCGCATGAAGCAGCGGTGTCGGAGGTGAGTCGAAAGAACGTACCACCACATCCCCACTGGGTGATTTTCGGAGGCTATTGCACAATACCCGTTCCGGAGCGTCGTGTGCGAAAGGGTTGCCGCATAATGAGAGGGTGATTTGTGCACAAGCTCACGAAGCTTTTGACTTAATGAATGGCCAAAGTATGTATAGATGTGTATGCATGGGTGTGTGTGTGTCAGTGACAAGATCTTTTGCGGAGAAGATCAACCAGAGATGCTGCCGTGTCTAATTTGCATTCAGCAACGCCTCCGTTCTATTGTTAATAGTGGTTTGCTTGGTGGTTTTGCCTTTTATTCCTCTGAGTGCCTCATTAATCAACGATGCTAAATTATGACGTGAATGCACTTCATAAGTGTAGTTGGTTGGGAAAAAAACTGCAATGAGATCTTGTGAATAAAAATGAAAAAATAAACGTTAAAATATCAGTGGCAAGATCTAAACTAATTTTTAAAAATTTTGGACCTTCTTCAAATACGCCAAAAGCTATGCAACCTACAATCAAATCTCTTAATAAAAATTAAAGAAAATTAAATTCTGCTAGCGTATAATAAGCTATTCGCCTAGAATAGCCAAGCATCGGTATTCGTTCGTTTTGCTTTTAATCGCTCAAGTGTAGTGTTATATTAATCAAAATTCAAAATTTCAAACCAGCAAAAATATCTTTGTTCAATTTTATTTGCCTAAATTTCCTAGGAAATTCTTTTCGTCAATGAAAACCCAAACAAATATATTAATTCTCCAGCAAACAAGCGGCATCACCTCAAGCGCCACTAGTGTCGATGAGTGCGCAAACAAGAGTGATGATTATTGAAATTACTGCACTGGGATGCATATCCGGCTTCCCGATTCAATCGCAACCACACTCGAATGATATTGAAACGATACTGTGCAGCTCAACGGTTCGTGAAATCGAATGCACACCGTACACTCGCATATGTGTGTTGATTTTTAACCACCCATTTTCGACCGGTGGATGCGAAGCGTTCTGTTGAGGATGCACTTGTTCGCTTTCATTCATCACTCACGGTTACGCTTTAATGGGCAGCTTGTAATGCTACTGCAATGTGCAAACAGCACATACTGTATGTGTGCCCGATGGGTTATCACGAAATTTGTACATCCCTCATCCTAGCTGCCCGTCTTATGCACTGTTCCCTATCCCTGTGGGATCCAATCAGCAGCGTGCAGCTCGCACTATCGATTCGCCTATTATTATCAAACATTGTTATTATAATTTCGATTGAAATATTGATTGAAGCGCACCATAATGTGGGCTGTTGAGGGCTGGTTATTTTATGTCATACTCCCTTCCCGGCATGAGTTTATTTTTTTTAACTTGCAATTGAAGTGAAACCACTAGAAGCTGATGTGGAGCAGTGACGCACTTGTGCATGCTGAAGTGTGGAAATGTTATTAATTTATGCACGGGACAATAAAATAACAATAGTGTTCCAGTAGTTGGAAGGCGATGCCACAAAAAGCAATTATGAATGGAGATGGGTGGTGGATAAGGTTATGTTCTTGTTTGTGTTTGTTCTTTTGTAGCATGAACAATTTACATTTAATCAATAATATTGCTTAACGCTGTCACCTTTACGATCGTTTTTCTTTATCCCTTTATTCATAAGGGATACCGCGAATAGGCATGAAACAATCAGACAACAACAAACAAATATTAAAAAATAAACGCTCGTGTAACATTCTACTAAGGTTAAGGTCCATGAAAACGGGAGCGAGTGTCGATGTTGTCGAACGAGCGCGTGTAAAACAAATAACACATGAAATCGAAACCGCAAACCCGCTGCATTGCTCGTGCAATGATCTTATTGACACCATTTTCTAAAACCACATACCACTAAATAGAACCCATTGTTTGGGGACCATTTTCCATTTACACCTGAATGAAACCGTAAAGTGGAACGTTGGATAGCCTTGTTATTTTCTCTATTTATTGATTTGAATGTGATCACACCGTCTTTTACTAGCAGAAAAAGTGTTTGAAACTTATTTATTTGTTTACAGTTCAAAGATCACTTATGTGTCGGGAAATTTCTATTAACTCTACACAATCATTTTCAATTGCCACCTATAATGCCACCTGCTTGTTTTGTTTACCGTCACAATTGAGCTGGTTTTCGTGCTACAATGGGATAATCCGCCGTGAAGCGAAAAATGGAACTGACCACCGCAGGCATCATTAACCTAGAAAGATGCAAATCACACGCCAACTTTACCGATTTCGATTGCGCATTGTTTCTTTTCGTTTGTTAGTGTATAGTGTTTTGGGCAATTGCTTAACGTTGGATTGGCTTTTAGTTTATATCTTTTAAATGACAAACTAAACATTAAGTTTTAATTATATTCAATTTAATTGTATTGATTTTTTTTTGTTTAAAAGAATGTATTTTACGAACTAAATGTTTAGAAAAGATAAAACATTATTCAATACGTTATTGGGATGAATTGCAATCAGTTAATTTTCAATACGAAAGAAACTAACTAACTAAACCATAACGCGGTGTTGCGCAAAGTGAATACAGTAGAGCGCAAATTACTGTGCAGGAAATTGCGATTGCACGTTTGACGTACATGCCACCGACTCCCAATCGATGCAAACGATGTCGAGATGGAAAACCCTCACTCGAGGGTCTAATTTGCTACCAAACAAACCGATAGTTTCATGCTTTAGGGCACGATTTCTGATTTAATAAACAAATATCATATCCACCAAATGGTTTCGTTCCACCATTCGCAACCAGCCACACATGCGCACACATCCAAAAAGGGTTTCTACGAAAGGAAAGTCTCGTGACATGCAGAAGGAAATCATTCAGCCTCAAAACTCATTAATCCCGCACGTAGCGATTGATTTCTCTCGCTCTATATCTTCACTGTTCAACCATCGCACTGGTCACGTCCGCGTCGTGTGCGTGTTAATAATATTCATGCTGATCTCGTTAAATCATGCAGCTGCACTTCGCTGCCATGGTGACGCACACATGGCAAGGATAATTAGTGCTCAAAATCCTGGCCTACTCGATGAAATCAGTAGCTTAATGATGCAGCTTTCCAATGCCAGGAGTAATCACGCAGGAGTAATAACTCTGCAAAACAGGCTGATAACGTGAAGTGGAAAAACAGTCTCCAAGAAACGACTTTTACTTTAAAGAATCACATTTTATGAGATGCTTTCCTCCCACGTTTTGATTTAATGATCGTTTTTTTTTAGTGTGGAAAAGTAATTTCCTGTCAAACAAATACCATTTCGATCCTTCTCTTGAGACGATAATTCAAGCGTGTCTAATTTGCTAAAACTTGCGTAAACTAGACGTTAATTACACCACTAATCACTGGTCGTGCGTTTTGCCAACCGCTAAAATCATATAACAATTTAAATTATGTGAAATGAACCGGTTTAAGCATGTATTTTATTCGATTTTTGACTATAATTTGATTAAACTTCCATGTTACGGAGAGCGTAAAAAAATACAATTTATTCACATTGTATCCTTTGTAAGGTCAATGTCTGCTTTAACATCAAAAATTCAACTCAAACCAAATACGAACAAACACGAACAAGAACGAGGGATGCTTTTGAAACATCTCCACAGATTGTAATTGCACGATATCCGTTCACCAACTACCACCTCTTCCTGTATACAAATGAACTGTACATGTACCGACCATGCACCGAGCACATAAAACCACAATTAAACAACCATTACCTGAATCGTAAACAAATGTTTTCGCTGTGTCTTTTTGAGCGGTAAACACGATACCTGACGAGAGCGCCGTATGCACCCGTTCAGCACTTTCTGCGCAATACGGTACAGCTGTGCCAATCCTCCAATAAGGAAGCCTGTCATTTTTCATGCTTCGAATGTCGAGATGTTAAGGCCAAATCTGACCACGATCAAGCTTTTGTTTCAATGTTAAGGTTAAGTGACTTATGGCAACAAGCGACGAACCTCTTTGGGCATTTTGAATGCTCGATTCGGTTCTTACAATTCGTGAAAGGCATATTTAACCTTAAAAGACAGGCTTTATGAAAATATGTGTTTTTTTCTGTTGTTCAACATAAAGCTTACATTAGAATTGTTAACTATATTACACCTGTCTGCTTTACAAGCTCCGTTCATTTCATCAAGGATCATTTCGTTGCCAAATCGTAATCTTATCAACAGTATCATACCAATGGATCCCTTCGCTTCTTACATAAAACAAGCGCCAAATGGAGACGAACGACAACAACCGTGAGTTCGATGAACGTATAAAAAAAACACCCAACAACATCGAAAACGCATCCATTCCTCGATGGCCTCTCGCGATCGTCAGATGGTAATACCCGCCCGTTACCGGCAGGCAATTAAAGCATCGTTTTACTCGAATCAACACAATCCAATTTCAGGCACAGTGAGTTAGCTGAATGAGATGCTACAAGTGAAATATAAACATCATACTGAAAAGTTTGCATACGAAAACATTAACTTATTGAACTTATCCTACTAGTAACATCCAAATCACCTTTCATGATGGTATGGTTTGTACTGATGTTGTGTTTTAAGCAATTACATTTTGGCCACCCATAGTTCAACCTTCACTCAGAGTGCGATGAAAGAAAAAAAAAAAGACTCTCCACGAACCGGTGATAAAAACAGAGAAAACAAAACCGGTAACGATGAGCAGTCGCGCGGGTCTTGTGCGCATCCCGTTGGTCATTCAACTCGCGGTCCGTCCGGATCGCCGAATGGCGTCTTCGTCATCGACCGGGTGGCATTAGCTTAAGTCGTTTCGTTCGCACGTTCGATTTGCGCATCTTTCGCGCTTCGCGTGCCTGCACGATAGAAAGCAAAACGATCGCTTCCACAAGTGATCACCAGACCACGGACAAACGGTGCTTTCACGATGGTGGAATCCTGTCCCGCCAATACTTGCCGCAATCGCGCGATAGCAGGATGGCCATAAAAATAGAGCCGATTAGTGGCGGTGTCGTATGGTGGCAGTAAGCATTACCGGTTCTCCGGCGAGCGAGCGTTACGAAATTTCGGTCAGGTCGAATACGTGCAGAAATTTCACTCAAACAAGCGGGTAGATGGACGTTAAGGCGGCAAACGTAATCGAGCACGGTGCGGGAACATTATGGTATGCTTGCACAAAGTACGAGGAAGTTTATGTGTATGACATTCGACCCTAATCGGTTCTATAGCCGGAGGTCCATAATTGGTCGATGTGTGCCAAATCTGCATCAAGCGAAGTGGCATTGCATGATCACTCGGAGCACTTCTTTCTTTTTTGTCTTGTCAAATGCAAAAAAAAAATATGCAAGTCACGTAATAAATAAACTAAAACGTGGAATAAAATCTAATGCATTAAATAAAACACATGATTGTTCACTTTACTATTATACCTCACTTCAAACAATACAATATTTATTTTAGAAGTTGCTTAAACACAATTATTTTTCCTCCAGCAAATATACCAAACGAAAAGGCTTATTCTCTTCCGTTATGTTGTTTTCCAATGATAAAATAAAATAGAAAATATTAAAAAACAATAATCAATAATAATGAAGGTTTTCTTTCAGTTGAGCAACACATTTTTTGTGTCAACAAACATAAATTTGTCCTAATTATTCTATACAGCCAATCACATCAATTTGATTAATTCATCAAAAATAGCAAACATATTATTAGACAAAATTCATAAAATCACTCAAACAGAAAACTTGCCAACAATAAACGATATTTCCCAAGCACGTGATATAACCTAATGTGCCATAAACTCTAACATACCGCACTAAATCAAAACAGCCAATAGGTCATCATATTGTTTTATAATCCCTTTTCTACATAACAATTTATCACTGTGTACTTCTTAACGACACGTACAAATCATCAGCGTCTTATTCCCTCGAATTTCCAGGTCACCATGTTCCTTGTGTTATCATACACGAAGCATATAAACAAACCGCCCAAAGCATGTGAAAATCAAACATATAAAACCCATTGACCCAAAATTACGCTGTCCGCTTCCCAACACTAAGGCGTGATACTTGAAGCATGATCAAACATAAATCACCTTCCCTTTTTACTGCGTTGCATGAGCGCAATCAGACGCGACACGCTAGCGCACACGAATTCGTGAACCCTTCCGAAGAAATGCATCCCCGAAATGATCAGTGTCAGGAAACGAAATCTCGTCTCTGATGCTCGTCGCTTGGCTTGGAGCTTTCAGCACCATTCCACACGCAAACATACACACATAACTAATGCCAGGCCACGCTTGTTTGACACCGATGCAACCCGAACCAGCGGATTATGAAGTCATGCGGTACGCGAGCGATCGTCTCCGCCCGCAACATACTAAACGCACGCCAACACATGCACGTTCCCCATCTCGTCGCTTATGTAACCCGCGGGTTCGTCGCTTTGGAAGCGTTGATTACTTGAATTTCTCCACGTCGTTTGCTCGCTGATTACCTCCTAAGCTGGAACAAGACTAAACAGGCTGTGCGTGCGAGCGTGCATCCATTTTTGGTTTGTTTGTGCTCTCACTCAAGCCATCGATCGATTTCAAAACTCCGATGATAGAGAAATGCGTCCACAACGTATCGAACTCTTTCTTTCACCTTACAGCACATTTGTGTCTCGTGCAGAAAAGGTTACCGAAATTATGGGTCCCGGTGCAAACTTCGCCTGGGAACATATGAAGCGAATCGGAAACATTAAAGCGAACGATCACGGGATCGGAAATGTCTACTTTGGCTCGTATTTAAAATGTCGATCTGCATGTTCGTGCTATTTTCGAATCCTCACGGCGCTTAACCGATTACCGTTCTTTGCTTTCCTGCCTAGGTTAGGTTTTGTTTTTATATGTATCGAATTCAGGGGAAATGGATAGCAGCATTCGCCATAACAGTGTGACTATTCATGTTTTGCGGATGTTGCGTCACATGTAGACATTCATCTGGCTAAACCGTGACATATGTGGAGCAGATTAGTTTTCACTTTCATTTTCTCGTATGTGATTTCTACGGCAATATTTTTTCACTTTATTTTCATGCAAAATAATTTTTTGGCATTAAAACTACACCAGCCTTTTGTCATCTTTATTTTACTGATTCCAGTTTTGCAATTTTCCCAATCTAATGAATATCAAATGAATGATCCAAATAAATGTATCAAAAGAATCATTAAATAACCTTATAATCATTGCTATTGCAAGCTGTTGGTAGAATGCTTTCATCTTCTTAGAAATCTTTAGCACTCATACGAATACTTTTTTCTATGACAGAACAGTTGATGAAGAATTTGCAACGATCGCATAAAAGATCCCTTACTGGAAACACTTTCTGGCTTGATACAACACCTACCGCTGGCACACCTTAATCGAAGCTGTCGCGCACACGTACTGCTGCTGGATGGGATTGGCATCGCTCATTGTTAGGAGCCTCGTGAGCGCGTTGTAATTAGTCGCATGGAATTTCTTGGTTATTAATCACTTTCTGCTCCCGTGTTTGTCGCCTCCTCAAGGTCTGTCGGTGTGTTGATTTGAAGCATTAATTCTATAGCGCACAAGAAAGGACTCGGTACCAGCTCGGTCTCGGTACGGTTTATCTTTTCACTGGGCTGTGTTTTGATTTCCCTTTCACAGTTAAGCCCTCTCAAACTGTCATTAATCATAAGCACTAACCTTCTTAGTTGGGTGTTTTTTCTTTTTTTTTTTTGCTGTTATTAAATTGTGTGCATTGTGCAGATTGAGTTCAAGCAATGAACAAACTAAACTTTATCCATTTATTATGCAAATTCAACCGCACAGTCTAGTTGTTTCAAAATATGTCAATTTTAATTGCTGTTTGGTAATAAATGGCTTGTAAAGGCACACTTCCAAAAGCAAAATCAATATTGAAATTTATATTCGAACAAAAAGCACAATTCCCAGACCCAGAAAAGAGCAATTGATTTATTTTGGTTTTCCTCTTCGTTGGAGCTATGTTCATTTAACGACGGCTGGTTGTTGATACTCTTTTGGAAAAGCCTTCTCCCCGCTTAACCCCTTGAAACCACAGCTTGCCACAGTTTTGTGTGAAAAATTGTGCTCTGATTTGAAAACAATCTAATTTTTTTTAACCAACTGATGATTGCCCATTTCCGATTGCTGGACGCAGTTTTAAATGCGCGAACCAAAACTATCAGCAAAAAATAAACCCTTGCACACACACACAACGTTCCCAATAGGTCACATCATAAAACACAGATAGTATTCTAATTTATTGCTACATTTTTTTTCTCTGTGATTCTCTCTCTCTCTCTCTCTCTCTCTCTCTCTCTCTCTCTCTCTCTCTCTTCTGCCCTTTGTATTTGTGGTGCACACAAAACTGCACGTCGAACTGTACAAACAGATAATCGGCGGGTTTCCCTTTTCAATGTTTACCAATTGATTTTAATCGTTTTGCAATGCTTTTTTCACAATTTCCCTTTGTCATATTTCGACGAAATTTTAAAATTTCTACTCCCACTGACGACTTCCCCTGCGATGGCAGTAACGACAGCGATGGCTGTATGCCAGTTATAAATTTACTCGTTGAACCAATATTTAGCGCTTCACGATGCCATTATTCTTTGCGCCTTCCTTCACGCGGGAGCCATTTCAATCCACCACACCAGACCATGACCGTGTGTGGCACGGCCGTTGGCCGAATGGTCGACCCGAGAAGGTGGTTTCATTTTCTTTTCGACCAATTATCACCGAAAAGCGAAGGTCTGCCAGACGAAATTATCCCATCTCCTACCCTTGCGCACATGTGTTGCACCGTACAATACGAACGAACAGCAACACAGACGAACAGCTGAACGTGCGCGCGCGCCCGAGGAAAAGAAATGATGGTAAAGCGAAGGAAAAACTTTCACTCTTTCTCAAACAGCACGATCTGTTGGGCCTGTTTTGGTCGCGATCTCTTGCATTGGGAGATGCGTGGCGTTGGTCGGTGTTTCGGTTGATGAGGATCGGGACGAAAGGTATCTTGCGGATTTTTGTGGCCGCGATCCGTTGTTTCTTGGCATTTTTGTTTTGCTTGGTTTTAATTCGTTTTCTTCCACACCGCGCGACAATGAAGAAACCATCGACCAAGTGAAGACAATTGTGTTGCAGTTTGAAGGTTTTGCTGACGGGGGTGTGATGGCTTGTGATGCCAATCGGACAGCAAGACAGTAGGGAAAGAGAGATCTATGATTTATGAGGTTGTGGAAACAATCTGCATAAACTCCAACTTATCATAAGATCCCTACAAAATCAGTATTATTTTTCAAATATTTTGTCTTATTATTTTATTATATTTCTTTATTCGCTGAATTTTGTACATCTTTTTTGACATTTATTCTACAACTTTTATCCAATGAAATCATATGCATTTTTACATTTAAATTATAAAAAAAACATTGTTTAAATATCAAAAAATATAAAATCATAATTCTTGCTACAATACAACAACCATCCATCACGTGCCCGTTAAGCAAACAAACTAACAAAAAGTTCTTCATCCTAATAAATCTTCAAAACACGTTCTGCGTCGCATAACTGTCACCCGGAACACTTGTTCACCTGTAACGCTCTGTTTGGCCGGCCGAAATTGATAAATCTTTCCATCCAGCGGACCGGATGCGAAACAAAAACCAGCAACCTAACGCTACGAACAACCCGCACCGCGGTGCCGTGACGATTGATGATCTTGCGCCAGTTTTTCACAGCATATTTTCGATTATTTCGTTATACGCCGAGGCGGCCGAGCGATGGGAAAGCAAAAGGTAGACCACCCCAAAATAAACACCCAATCGAAGGAAAAAGAGCATCAGCTTGATTACTCGGCGGTGGCTGCTGGTTAGCTACGATTAAGCTCTATCGTTTCAAGCAAATTTCACTTTCTGCCCGATGCCGGGTGGATGAAGTGAGAATTTTTTGTTACTTTGCTTCGGCATTTTTTTTTTTGTAAGGCGTTTGTTTCTGATTTTTAATTTGCTGACGTAACGTCCTAACGCAGTCCCGGCATTCCCGTGGCTTAGGAGTGGCGTTTTTGCGTGTGGTTTGGCGTTGTCGTTCCTTTTTTTTCTTCTGTGTGTATGACGCGACAGTAAGTAATACCATCGTCGGTAAGCATCGCATGCCGTTGTCACTAATGATGGGAAGCGCTGGTTGCACTTTACGAACGTATTGTTTCGGTGGTTGCACCTGAAAGCTTCATTACATGGGATGTCACGCAATCGGGTTATGTTGAGAAGCTGTGAAGTAATTTGCAGCCCATAGATTGAATGCCAAAATTTGGAAGTAAGGCGTAAAGTAGGTGAATGGACCTTGCATTACACGGTATTTGAGAATCTCTCCCGAGTTATAACGCCTAAGCGACAATTGCATATTGCACAATTGTTTATTCGAAGTTTATTTACTAAAGAAAAAATCATGCTTTTCCAAAATGATGTTCTAATTTTATTTTTCATTTATCAAAATGCTTTTTTGTAAGCGCGCAGTTAAAAATTTAAACAATCACAAACCATCTCGTATCGAATTGGTTTAAAAAATTCTGTACTCCCATCTACAATCCCATTCACATAAGAGCTTATTTTTGATTGATTTTTACTAAAAATCTTTGCCTCAACAATACTTAGTAAAATAGTTTCTACCGTAATGACAAAAAATTTATAATTATACAAGTTGTGTGACTCAATAAAGCATCAAACCAACTTCTGATCATGTTAAATAAGCAACAAACCAATCAATTGAATAACACCTTCTTAATCATCCCTTCAAGAAGGGCCCACCTTAAGCCCTAATGAAGCTATCAAACTGCTAAAATCCATCACTCCTAGCCATCGTGCATCGTTTACCCACAACACTTACACAAATGCATACACAACCAGACACACACACAGACACAATAAATTATGAAAGCAGCTAAATATCGGGGCCAACTTAGTTAGTAGCGCTAGCGCTTGTTAGCAAATACATCCAGGCGGCCCTCGCACGATCGATCACCGAACGATAGGAAATTGAGCCACCACGCGCGAGGCGAAACGAAAGACCCATTGCATTCCGATCGCAAAAGCGACGAACCTGGCCTGGCTGAAAACGCGAACAAAAGTTTAAATTCAAAACCCAAAAACCGAAAAACGCGGCGCGCGAAATGACCACTCATCCATAGCGCACAGACGCCGACGCCGATGCAACCACCTGCCGTTGAACCACCTTTCATGCACACGCTTGCACAACTCTTACGAATGCAACCGAACCAAACGGTAGAACGAAGCAGAAGACAAACCCGCTCGTGAACGCGATCGTTGTGGTTGAAGCTTCAATCAAAATCTCAAAACACTCCCCATGACGAGTGGAAAATACACACTTTCTCAACCCCAATCGTTTTAAATAATCCCATTCACAGAACGCTACTCACCTTTACGGCAATGTTCACGACAATCGTCGTTAAGCGAGCTTCGTATATAAAAACGTCCGGTGTGCACGTGGAGCTGCTCACCCAGGGCAGGTTGGTTGGCGCAAAATACGGTAAAGCAACGCCAACGGAACGCACAACACAAACAAACTTCAATTGTCAGACTTGGTCGACTTCCGCTGTGGACACAGCTTCGTTCAAACTTCTCTCTTCCCGAACAGCTGGAAGAAAGCACGCGCAATGGTACAACCAACCATCAGCTTCGCAGCAATTTCTTTCACCTTTCAGACGGAAACGCCGCCAGTTTTCAAGCACACACTCGCCCGCAACAGCACACTTCGGGGGTTTGGTTAACTCTCGCAACAAACACACAAATCACCCGCGAGTTCCGATCTCTCTAGAAACGCTTTCTTTGCTGCCTTACCAATACACGTTTCTGCCCACCGTGTGTATTCGGCTTTCGCTACACGGATGCACTTTCTTCCGAAAATCAAAATGATTTTCCCCCCAGCACGGCTCCGTAGGTTGTGCAACTAACAAACGAGCAAACGAGGCAAACAAAAAACAAGGTGCAAAAAAGAGTCACCAGAACGTGCAATGTCACCGATGGCACACCGACACTAACCTTCGAACACGGTGCTGTGGAAAATTGGAGTGATTTCTCTTTCGCTGACGGAAAAATGTGTGCCTCCTTACGGAACCTTGCATGCAGCACTCGAGCCCACAGTGAAATCGAAAACCTTGCCTGAAAGCGAAAGGCTCGTTTCGTTTGGCGCACGGTCGCTTGAATGTTGAATTTCACTGTCACTGTCAATGCGTGTTCTTGCTGCAATGGCGAAAGGTGGCTGATTTGTTTCACAACTCGGTTTCGTATTTTTGGATATTTTTTTTTTTGTTTTTTACACCGATAGAATAGAATTGATGCTCACAAGAAGAAAACAGAAGCAGAAAAACGTTGCTACGCACGTGCGTATCCTGCTGTTGCTCGTCCGACGGAGGCTCGGGAATGCGAGCAATGTTTGCGTACACACCGCACTGACTTTGTCGACTAAACGCGTGAAGCACGATCAGCGTCGCATCGGGTCTGTATCCATGGCATCGCACTGAATCATGCTGGCCAGGGCGCATCGGTGAATGCCGCCGTGTCTGCCGAATGGTTGAGTGAGCGTACGGGAGAGGGAGAATGAACCGTTGACGGTCACGGACCGGTCTCGTTCCTTTGCACGCTTCCGCTGTGATGGTGGTGAATATAGGAACACTCAACCCAAATTCACCACCCTGCGATATCGGGCTCACTTTCTCACGGCGTTTGAGTGAACGATCGTTGAGCGGTCGTGGAGCAGTCACCAGGCTGACTTATGTTGCGACGGAGATCTTTCCATCCCCACCGCAGCAAGCGACGAACCGATCGTGAGTGAGTTCGTTTACTTCGAGTTCCACACTCACGAAGGGGAGGTAACGATGAGCGCCCATACGAACGGCATGCTCTGTTTTAAACCATAACAATTGTAAGTACAAACACCGTAAATTAAATTATAAAGGAAAACAATTCAGTAAGTTTATTATTAAATTTCATCTTAACTCTTTATTTTCCTTCCTTGATCACAGTTTTACAAAAGCTTCATCAACATTTAAACAAATATCACCGATTAAACTTTAACTTCTCGATTAAGAAATATTACTCCTAGATTGATCGCCTAAAAGTTTGGTAAAAGTAACGATAGCCATTTGTTGTTGTTCCGATCATTCCTAGTCCTGAAGGCAGAGTAAAAGTGAAACCTTTCAGCAGGAACAACTCGATCGACTGGAATGATAATAACAGAAAGACGAAAGGTTTGTGAAAGAGTGTGTAAAAAAAAGCGAAAGGTTTGTTTTGAAGAAACGATTTTACATGATATTCGCAGTCCAGATCAGGTTCGTCGCCTCACCGTTAGTTGAAGTCGTTTATCGCGCAAGCTGAAACGTGCCCGCTAAATGATTGTTTGAAACAACTTGGTGTTTGTATATGTTATGAACAAACTTTAAAATTGAACGATTTGTTGGCAAACTACGTAAAATCTGATAAAAAGCGCAAATTTTCAAATTTTAGACGAAGTTTTAACCACTTTATAACAAAAAAAACATGCTGCGTTCAATGACCCGCGGAACGATCATTTTCTTTTCTGCATGCATCGTAAATACCTCTTTGGCATACGAAAACTCCTCGCAAGCAAAACGAACCGATTCATGAGAATTTATCACGCAATCACTGTAATCTTCTTACAAGCGTCATGCTCGAGCCCCAAAAATTCTTTTCAAATTTACACATTCCACGTTCTTCTTCTGTTGTAAATTATCAAGTGCACAACACTATGTTTCTCGCAAAACAGCACTCTAAAATGCAGTTCCTTCTTCGGTTTTGCTCGCCATAGGCAATCCAATGACAATGAACGGTTCTGACGATTGCTTCATCTCTGTTGCTGCTGGCACCGTTTTATTGCCATTTACAGTTCACACACCACACCGCCAAACGTATCATAAGTGCGAAGAAATATTTGCGTTTAATTTGCACCAATGTCAAACGCAGCCATAAACTGCATACCGCCCGCTGTTTGAGCTGCTTGCGGTCACGGTCTCGCTTCGGTGAGGTACCATTTGTAAACTTCTTCGTTTCTGTACGAATATGCGAGATAAATAATGGCAGCGTAATGCGATACGATACGGTGCGCTTCTTCTTCGGCCGACTGTCCCGGTGATTCGTTTGATTGAATGAGCTTTCTTATCACAGTTGGAATGCGCTTCAACGTGAGCAAGCACTCTTATTTATTTTCCATTAAAGATGATCTGTTTGCACCGTTGAGGATTAAGTGGTGTGATCGATTTTACCCTTGCGCTGATTTTGAGGCAAACAAACCGTTCAGTCTGCAACAGATACCGACCTCCAAACGAGCGATTTTGCTCCAAATTATGTTAGATTAATGGAAACCTAATAAAAGGCGCAACGGAGAAAAATAAAAACAATTCGAAAAAATCACTAAACTTTAATCAATCTGGGATGAGATTATACGCCAAAACATTCGAATAAGTTTATTTTAAGGAACAAATATTCCGATAAAACGTTTTGCTATTTCAAATTCACTATCACATACACAAAAACACATGCGTTCTATTCGAAACGTCGCACTTAGTTAGATCCCTTTTTTATTCCCTTAGAAATTCTTCCAATTGCAAGCTCGGCGGAGTTCGTTCCCTACCGTACGGAAAATTGATGATTTCTCTCGCGTCGAGCATGTCGAACGTTAGCTTTTATTTATAAATTATTCTACTCAGATCAGCCCCTTCCCTACCCGAGTTGCATGTCCGACTCATGCCGTGCCCACCTTTCGGTGCTCGCACTGACTCACAGCTCGCAACATCCAAACCGTGCGCACACACAAATGATACACACGTGCAACGAACGCTACGAGAATCAAACACTAATACTTGAATGAACTTTGGTTGTGTTTTTGCCATTGCTTAGTAGTGTGATACTCGTGTTCCACAAGGAGCGAAAATAGTTGGGTGTACTCCTTTTCATGCCCTTCTTCAAATATCAACAACTACACCCAGCAGCAGCAGCTGCTGCAGGATCGATTGTTTCGGTTTTGAAATTTCACCGCTCCAAAACGAAACCTATCGCAATCGATTGTTCCATCATCCCACGATTTCGAGTCGATGTTTGCCCTTTTTCGTTGGCTTTTTTCTCCCATTCGCAAATTTTAATCCTCTGTCTCTTTCTGTCGTCTCAAACTACAAGTCATGAATCTGGCAACGCTTCAATTGCCACCTTTCGGAACGGCGCGCACCGATTCTCACCACGAGGATGCCGTCTTTTGTCGTGCTAAAAGGGAGACATTTTCCTGAGCTTTTGCAAATAAAGTCCCCCGCGTATCAAATAATGATCTACTAGGCCCCATCCCGCCCGATCCCGCTCCCGTTTATCCAGCTATACGTACCGAGCCAGCAACTTTGAGCAAGAGCAAGATGGTGCGGTATCGATACGAAAACGTCATGCTCCACCACCGGGAGGAGTGCCGACATTCCAATTATGGTCCGACTTTGGTGCCACCTCCTTCGGTTCGGATCGAGGTTTTTGCAGACGGTGCCCGCACCGCCGTACGAACTACTAGCGAAGGAGCGGTCTGACGGCATTAGAATCCGCCGCGGAACACATACACACCAGTAAGCATCACAACAGCACAACAACCACAACAGCAAAAAATGCACCCTCAGACCTCAGCCGGGCCTAAAGCGCTTTGGCGCAGAAAAGAACGCGAGCGATTGAGCAATGCAAACGGTGCTGTACTGAGGATTCGGTGCAGAAAAGGTGTTTTAGAAGAGTCTTTGCCAAACAACACGACGGATAAAAAAAATGTATACGCTGCTAACAGATCAAAAATGAAAACCATCCCTGCTGGTGCTACGGATGATGATTACGTCAAATGTCAAAGCGTTGAATGGTGAAACAGATTTTACAAACGTGACGCCATTTTAGCGAGACAATTGAAGTTCGATGAACAGCTAAGCTGCAAGAAAGTTTGAATCCGAGCGTTGCAGATTTTATCAAAGAATAGTACGTTTATGTGTGAGCAGAATAAAACAGCCTGACTAAATCACTTAATACCATTACTTTGTTGATATCAATATAATTCAATCGGTTTAAATAAAAACTTTCATATCTTTGCTTTCATATGAAACTTTCATATTCAATGTAATATAATTATAATGATTATTATTGAAAACAGTTATTACTACAAGCTAAATTTTCGAAGCGTGATGCTGTTTAATTATGATAGATTCTACTCTAATTAAGAAAAACAAAAAACTTCTTTAGTTTATTTTTACGTTTTAAAACACTTCATTAATCGCGTTTAAATCGATATCGACCAAACAGTTCTAAAATCTTTCTTTTGTAATATAAAAGCGTTTTCAACTGTGAGTTTTTCCAAGTTAAACGACCATTTAAGATTTTTTTTACGCTTTTGTTCCTAATGATGTGTTTCTTAGCAATTCAAAGCTTCTGAATGAAAGCTCTGTAAAATGTGCTTATATGATAGATTAATAGTTGAATTACTATAAACTGAAATATTTGGTGGTAAAGCAATACAATTCCTACAGCAATACAAGCTCCAACATCCCCACATGAATTCGAATAGTCTATATTTTATTATTCTGAATTCTTCGATAAAATCCCAGGCGATTGGAAGTTGAAATTTAATTTAAGTTAACGAAATACTGAAAAAACTGCTTAAAATGTAGCCTGTCTTTAACCAAATGACTGTTTTAATACCATTGTTTTTATTGTAATCGTATTACAGACATGTTAATACTGGTCTTACTTCAACAGATTAAGTTTTTCAGTAAGGAATATACACTTACAAATAACCTTACTTTGGAACGTAACAGGGTAAGTATGAAGTAGTCTTTACCTACCTCGGCACAATCTAGTTTAACTTCAAAGGAAAACGATTTTACAAATTTCAGATCAAAAATCTTTCAAGTTTAGGAAATAATTAAAACCTAGGAAATAAGAAACAAAAATCCTAAGTGATCTCAAGAATTAATCTTTTTCTACCCTAGAACTACTGGAATTCAATATTCATTAAATTCAGCAATTTAATGTAAACCTCATTAACACTGGTACGACATTCCTATGTCATTCGATTTTTATGCTTTAGTACAAAAATTACTTTTTTATAATAAAGGTAATCGACTGCCATTAAAATACTGTTCGCCTTTCAAATACACTCTTGTGCATGTTCATAACAAGCTCATGTTCAACACTATCGTTGCATGTTCAGACACCCGGGTATCATGTTTTGTAACCATCCGTACCTGCCAAAGACGCATGATTAACTATGACAACAAGTCGTTTCCCATAAATGTCACAAAAATTATCCAGAACCAGCAGCATGGCCAAGTTCTTCTGCGGCAAAAATTAAACAACATGACCGATACATTCATCATCCTTCTACCCGACAGATGACCTGTCGTTTAAGGGCCCTCATGCTCATGCATAAATACTCTCCACCATTCTAAGCACTCTCGGTTGCATTTGTTCTGCTTGCCTCACGTTTCCTACCTTTATAGCTTTGCTGCAATAATGCACTATGCAGCATCATGCGGCGACATGCTGCTTCGCGATCATTTAATGTTATGGAGTAGCTCGGCACCATTTAACATACCATAACTCATGCTGTGATTTCCCTTGTTCCGTTCCATCGCGTACCATCTGCATGCGATGCGATCTTCGGCGTGCCGTTGTTTCACTCTTACCATTTCGCACGAATTAAATCTAAACACGAACCCCCGTGTCCGTCCTCGGCCGAGTGTGTTTTCTTAACCAGAACATAGACAACCCCCAGAGGCAAACCCCGAGCACCATTTCGGTGGAATAAATTCATTGATCTTCGATCTTTCTCTTGGGTCTCTTCGGTTGTAACGCAAAGAAAGACGATTCCAGATGGCGCATCGAATGTGAACCTCACGCTAGAAAATGTTACGATCGCACGTGATTTCTTTTAGCAGAACCTTTCCTTTCTATCCACTTTGTCCTCGACGTACCCACCAAGTACATCGCAGCTTAATGCGGAACCGATACCACCATCAGAGCAGTAGTTATCCTCCGGCGGACGAGGCTTCACTCGTCACGATTCACCTTCGATCGCACTACCAACGAGCAAAAATGTGCTTTATTTCGTTGTGGGTTTGGTTTGTAAACATCCACATTTCATTGCGCTGGACCTTCTTTCGTTCGCGATAGAATGGAGTCTTGCTTAGGAGAAGGCTCGAAGAAGCAGGACAGAGGTGTAGCGTAATTGGACTTTTCAGTTTCAATTAAACTCTATTAAGAGCAAAGAGAAGTGGTGATCGTCTCACGATGGTTTCTTATACCAACATCACAGAGAGATGCTATTAGGGACTAAAGAGCCAGTCATTTCCATGTTATTATTATGGGAGTCAATAATCTTTGCGAAATTTCAACTTAATTTAATTTATTTAGTTACAAAAGTATGGAAAAATATTTATAATAAATTTATTTGATTACTATAAAATCCTAATTCTCACTCAAGTTTGTTCACACCATCAGAAAATTTATTTTATATAGCCCATACGTTTAGTACACTCTCCTTGTTACGTTGTTACCGTTGTCTCACTGGGGTTACTTCCTGGTTCGAAAGGAGTTACCACATTCAACTCTCCTTCACCGCATAAGATAAACTAGAATAAACTTCCCTCCTAGCTTCGAGGCGTCAGAAGTTACTTCTCCAGCTCCCTCCTACCACCTCCCTGACTGGGGCGCTTGAATGTGCTAAATATACTGATCGCAAGCGCAAGCAAAGCGCCTCCAGCAGCAGCCTTACAGCCACTGATGTGACGTATGCGGATGAAGGTGCGCCGGGTTGGATTCGATCTAATGACCATCAGCATGCAGGGTAGGTGTGGATTAGTCGCACCAGTACGCAAAACGATCGGTAATTGATGGAGTAGTGTTGGCAATGTTCTCACGGACCGATACACGCTGACACTGGAACCAATGTGAACTGGAGGAGCGCCCGAAAACATTGGCTATTTTAAATGTGCTCCAATTTGTTCCGGGATATGGCATGTACCATGGAAAATTATAAGACAAACAAATGGTTTGAAAAACGCATCGATCTGTTTTTAATATTGTCATTTTACAGTATGTCTAAGATTTAGTTTTATAATTTACATTTTACAATAAATTTTCAATCGTTTTTCTAAACTTTCATATTGAAACAAACGATTTATATACAAATTAAATCATAGATTCAAACTGTTTTTGTGGCAAACTTTGCTCAAATAACAATCTAGCCATTGAATAGTCCAACTGTTTTTACATACATGTTTGTATACTTCATCACATACTGTTCTCCCGTTTTGAGATTTAGTTCTCTTTCGACCAGGCAAACCATGCGCTGTGCAATAAATCAAAATCATGTTATAAGTAACACGCACAACCATGCGCCCACATACTAGCGCCGAAGGAAACGGTCAGTTACTGCATGACAGGACGTTGTCATCGAGTTTATTCTGCAGTACAAGACCTAGCTGGTAGGAGACGTTGGTCAGTAGCAGAAGCAACAACAAAGTACATGCTACCATTTCTTGGTGAATTTCACATGCTCTGTAGTTGAAACCGTCAGACAGAATTACTGGTTTTAGAAGATATATTTACATATTTATTCCATACGTAATAATGAATTTAGTATAGATTTTACAGCTAATACAGGTCAAGTTTTTAAAAGTGATAACAATCACATGGTTAGTGTATATCATAAAACCAAAATCTGTTATTTTTACATTCCAACAGTAATATTCAAAAAAAAATAAAGAAAATTTAATCTCTCATCATTTTCAAAACAGACCATTGCAAATATAGTAAACACTCATAACATCTTCGCCATTAATGTGCTTACATGTTAAATGAAGTACTAACTCCACAATAAAAAAAGTCAGCTCCATCGTCGAGCAAAAATTAATCCCATCGCAAATGTTTTCCCAACCGAACGACATCACGCGCGATTCCCGGGCTCGTAAGCAACACTGCCAACGACACCATCGGTGGCGAAAAGAATTTTCTAATTAAACCGAACCTTTTGCACCTCTCCACATTGCATTTCCGGAGGCGTTTTATCGAGTTTTAAAACATTTTAATTAATTTTGCGTGTCGTGGCTAGAATTTTTTGCCGCTGTCTCCTTTTTTGCTTATTCTTCGTCACCGATTTTTCCAATTACTGCCAGGAAGGACCGAATGGGGATGATTGTATGGGCTGCGATATTCGTACGATGGGTTTCTTTTAAAACACACAAAACGGTTTTAATTTCAACCAAAAAATGTGATATGCATGTTTAGCAAGCGAGACGCCAAGCCAGTGCCGAAGGAAGGGTGGCTCAGCTTTTCCGGCTGTCCAATCACCCGTAGCAACCGCTCATTAAAACTCGGTTGTGTTGGAAAAAGTTTTTAAACTTTTGTCGATAGCTGTACCATTCATGTGCTTGGTAAGCTGTTTGGATGCAGGCGAAAAATGTTCTTGTTTATTACTTTTCCCCACCTTTCGTGCACATCATTAAGGGATTTGGTTTCTAATTGCGTCACATCGTACCATTTAGGAGGCAAACAAATTGCAACCATCGTGCAAAATATCTACATTTATTAACCGTGTGATACGATACATTACAGCGAAGACCAGCAAGCAGACACTTTCGTAACAATAAACAAATAACGGAAACACTGTCATTAGACGTAACGCGAGGTATCATGTTATTAACGCAAATGTCAGTCTTTTTTGCACGCAAAATTTTTCCTCCGAAACAAACACCAACTTTTGCCCAGAACGGCATACCTCTGACTGTAAAACAGTCCACAATAAAAATAAAAAAGGCAACGCCTAACTTCATACCAAGCTGAAAACCATCCTGCCACTCCGACCGTCTCGGTCGCTTCCTGACGCGCGGCATGCTTATTGCTTTATGAAAGATAAATATTTATCGTTCGAAAATGATTACTCTTCATTACACCCCGATGGCGACGGCGACGACAGCGACGATCCTGGACGAGCGAGCGAAAACAGGCAACTTGACAGCCTGACATTCTTGGCCATCCGCCCGCATAGTGGAACGTTTCAATCTCCCTCCACGGCCGGAAGTCCTACCAATTTCCGGCCGTAGGAAACGATACGATGCGATACGCGGTGCAATGCCTGGAAATAACAAATCAACACGCGGCGTTTGACGCGCGAGGGCAGGGCAAATGAAGCGAAACATAAATTAATGTGTCCTTTTTTCCCTGTATGGGAAGCTTCACTTTGTTTTGGGGCAAGGAAAATGGTCATCTTTCCACGCTGAGCGTTCAAAAGCACGTGGTAAGCTTAGCTCATAAACACGTTGCTTTTCGATAACGTGTTGTTGTCACTTTTGAATTACACTTATTAAGTCCGACGTTGTTTTTTTTTTTGTTCGTGAACATTAGACTTGTACTTATTCATTAGACTTTTTTTTATTCGTGTAGTATGACAAGATTGTGTTCGTGAAAATCACATTTGTTTCTTCTATTTCTACACGTGTCATAAAATTGAAGTTTAAATAATGTTTACTACCAGTTTGTTTGTACCAAAAACATCTAAAAAAAATATTTACATTGGTGGTCAAAAAAATCAAAACGTTGCACAGAAATTTCATAATATGTTTATTTTTTAGTAGATGGTTGCGATGCCCGTCTTACAGGCTAGGATTCATACAAAGAATCTATTAACTTTTTCGCCAGGCATCCTGAAGTTGTTTAACTTGTTCAATTAATAAACCTTAAGCAAAGCGTACAAATCGTCCAATTTGAGATTTATAGTTTGTTGCGCTATTAGACAAAGTAAAATTAAAAGTATTTATCATCCTTTTAAAATGAACGAATGTGGCATGTATTCTCCAAGCAAAATAGAAGATACTTTCTTCTTTCCATATTTGGAAATTTATTTTTTGCTGCTTCATGGCTTTTAGTCCCACTAACAATTAAATTTGTCACCTTATAATTGTTTCGCAACATTTCTTGCTGTTTTATTTTAATAACAGTTTTTATTTGTTTCAAGTTTAATTCATGTTTAATTATAAAGATATTAAGCGAAATAAGCATGAACATTGGCCAGTTTACAATTAAGCTAATTTACAAAGATTAATTAATGATCAGAACATAAAAAAAAACAAAAAAGTCACTAATCAGAACACACTACACATTATTCATTACATATCAGATTCCAGCTACATTAATCTCGTTTTAAAAAAATGAATTCTGAATGCAAACTTGTTAGGTTGCGGTACTAAACTGATTACATATTAATTACCTATTTTTCCACAAAAAAAAATCATATCGATCCCTTCAACCACAGGCACAGAGGACTTTCAACCACAGACTTCCTACAAACGCAAAGGACAGTTTTGGTGAAATAAGTAAATTAGTTACATTAATACCTTGTCAGCATCACGCCGGGAGTCGATTGCGTACGTAAACCGCGACGGCACGGCACGTGAACTTCAGGACCACGTGAAACAGCGCTCGTAGTGTAACTATTCAAACCACCTGGAATGTCTTTCAATTAAAGCCTTTTTTCTAGTGCACCTGACAATACGCCCTTTGAACATATCAACTTATACCCTTTGAACATATCAACCAAAGTCGAACATTAAATGAGACTCGATTCTGTCCTTCATGTTGGTCAACGTTCGATTAGAACGTCCAGATAAACCTTTTTTGAGCGGCTTTATCGAGCCGGGATTAGCCTCCCTGCACAGCTAGGTCAGGTGAACAAGGTACTACCGCACGATGTAAACACGAACGGAACACAGCATGACCACGGGCATGGTTTCACGAAGGATGTACTGTGATACTTACTCATGTTTTAATCAATTAGAACTCTCCCCCTGCGGGATACCACGGTGCCAGTGAACCCGATTATCGGACATGCCGAATCCGATCAGATGCTGTACCAACGGTCCTAACTCGCCTAAGCAAAAATTCCTACCATGCTCGACCAGTCTCTGCACTCCCTGGATTGCCTTTCTTTTCCGCTAGCGTGCGTGTAAACATTCGCCATCGGCTTAGGCATGATCATATCAAACAACCACGAAAGACGATAATTAAAAGTACCCACCGGTAAGTACACACCGAAAAATCGAACCACCCTTTTTTATTAGCTCTCAAGAAGCCACACGCAAACTCCCGACCTGCTAACTTCCAAACCTGATTCCTAGTACCGTAGCGAGAAAAGAAAAACTGTTTGCACACAAGTTCGCTACTGTGTGCTGTGCCCCGGAGTGAAGCACGGTTTTGGATAATTTACTGCCAATTAATCAAGCCAACCCTTCTCGACTCGATAACCATGATTCGGTCGAACCCTATCGGTGAGCGTGAGTCTGCACTGCTGTGGCTGAGGCGTTTTTATCGCTCTCTTTTATCCGCCCTTTTAATCGCTCTATAATCGATCCGATTGCATTCGATTTGGCTTCCCGTTGCACTGGGGCGGTGGTAGTGATCTGTTTGTTTTTCACGCGGCGTTTCTTGCGGCATCGGTCGTGCATTCTTGGTGCAGGTGTAATTATTGACGCAATAAGCTGGGGCGATTGTTTGCAACGCCGTTCGTTTACGTTGATTTGAAAGGTGGTAAGGAATAAAATAAATTTTTTAACCATATTTTAACCTACGTTTCAAAGAATTTGCATATGATTTTAATCTTTTAAAACTTATTGTATAAATATTCGAGGAACTTTCAAAACAGTTTTTCAACTAGTGTATCTAATTATTTTATTGAAAAGAATAGTTATTCAAGTTATTCAAAATTACAATGTTTAGTCAAACTATGAACAGCCCAACTAATGGTCGACACGTTGATTCACATTGTTAAAAAAAATCACTTAACTTTAAGACATATTATATATTTTTTTTAAAGCAAAAGATCAATTCTTTGAAAAATTCATTAATATTGTACAAATTTTCGAATCACGATTTTAATTTCGAATAATCGGCTTGATTCAATATTCTTTATTTTTGATTTATCAGTTACAATAGATCGTCGATTAAACGTGAGGCTAAAAATGACATCTGTAAATCTATTTTGTACATTTCTAATGCGTTAGAGGTGGATAAAATTAAATTGTGTGTCAATGAACAATTTTTTAGCTTAGAATAGAGTTGCAAAATAGAACATCGTATATGTATATCAGGCATGCATTCTATCTTTTCTTCGTTATTATTTGAAGAGCTGTCAGTACTCACTTTTAAGCATTCCTGTTTACAATAAAGACTAAATTTTATGATAGAAAAATATAAGTACATTAACTTACCTACTCCAACTAGGCACAAAGGTAAACATAATCGCTGAACTGTTGTAATCAGTACAGTGAATTGTTGTCGGTTCAAAGATGCCTGGTTGTTCTACTGTATTAAATGGAAAATTTAATGCTCATTTATTCTAAAACAAAATGCCTACTACAATTCAAACTCAGTTAAATCACTTTACATAATCATTACAACTATAACACCAATAACTGGAACGGTATAATTCGTCAACTATATGTTCTCCGTATCCTTTATCATTGAAGCTGAACGCTGGCTTGCCCTACTGCGGATGTGATAAACATAATCCTCACACTAATGCCTTGTAATGCTTTCCTTACAAGCACAAACCATCTCAAACAATGGCGCACAACCTGCACACCTTTCGGATTCGACAAACCTACCACCGGAAGGATGAAGATAAGTTTTTGAATTTAATTTCCTGTTTATGAAATGGAATGAAATCCACCGATGCGAACCGTTTGCTTATTGTCTTTCGATACGATTCTATTTCAAGATCGCATTGTAACGTGGATGCCTGGGCTTTGTTTCCTATTCAATTTACTGGGTGAAGAGAATAAAAAAAAACATTCCACCTTTGCCCAGCTCACCTGACATCCGAGACTCTCGGTGCGATGCACCCTTTTATTTCACGACCATTTTTTGTGCAACCGTAAAGGACTTTCCTTGGCTGCGTTGGTCTCAATACGGGAAGGTATGATAAGGGAAAACGGACTCGTTACCAGATGCCATCGTCAGTGGTATCGTACGGTTGTACAGCCGGCACAAGAAATCTGCTTCGATCAAATAAAACCATCCCAACCAAAACCGATTCACTCGTAATTGTGTCTTTTGGCTGAATCACGATTTTCGTTAAATGCTATCTATAATTCCCAACGCTCAATGGTTCCCGTACCGTGAAAGCACGAGAGGATGATAGCAAAACTTGACATAAAGCTATTTTATCAGTCGGAGAGGTTACAAGAAAGCTTTCATAGCGAGAAATCAACCGATCAGTATTAGTAGGCTTCACATTTTTTTTTTACATTCCCATCTAGACTACATGCGAGACCGGGCTGACAACGTTGGAAAACTCATCTATTCTGAAAACTTTTCAGCAAACCCAGCGAAAGTACTTTACCAAACAAGCTTACCAGCTCATAAAATATAACAAAACCTCTCATACCATCATCCGATTCCTTCCTCTCTGTTAACTTATCATCCATTGGTAAAGGGGACGTTCCCACTTATTCTGCCAGTTGATGTTCATAGTTCACGAATTGGTTTCTTCACGACGAATGCGACCTACAACAGCAACCTGATGCACGTAAGCACACACCGACTGGCAAGAGTGCAACAAAAGCTACCCTACGCAGCCGGTGGATCGTTGGAAACGCTTCAGTGTACTTGCTCATCGTTCCACCGGCAGTAAAAATCTTTCCAAAAACCGATCAGAAAGCAATTGTGAACTGCACACCATCGTCTCAGCAAATTCTTGGTCACTTCGCTTTGATGCTGCTCGGTGGCAGAACAGGAAATTGCAACCAAAGCAATAAGGAATCAAGAACAGGGCAGGATTGAATTTGGCCAAGCAAAAATACGCTGTGTGAGTTTCTACGAGTGCAGCACAAATACAGATTTTGGTCCAACGATTTCAGGAAAAGGTAGAGAAATGGCACAACAGCTACAATGGGTTCAACAAATATTTGTACTGCTGAATATTTCACACAATTATGTGCATTAAGGATGAGTTGAACATGGGAACGTAAGTTTAATGATCAAATTTAAAATTAGGTCCATGACATAACATAGCATAAAGCTTAAGAATCTATTATATTAACTAAAGTTCATTTGCTATTTGAAGGAAAGAAGAAATGCAACAAATCAACAAACTTCGAGTTTTGTCAGTGAGTAGTTTATAATAAAACTACTGTATGTTAATAAAAATGTAGGAGGAACGAGAAAAACACATTCCATTGCAGAATTTAACAATAACATCATGACTTCTGACGAAACATCCTGTTGTGTGGCTAAGTGCTCTCTCAGAGACTTTATAAAGAAATGTCGAATAAGACATCATTAATACCGAATAAAAACTATTCAATAATGCCAGTAACTTTTAAATTTAACATTGTTTGTTTTGGTTAGAAAAGTGTAAATCGCAACAGAACATTTTAATTTGTAAATGCCACAAGAACTGCAAGCAATAATTTCCAAAACAAAAGAGACACTTCAATACTTTTTGAGCATGGTAAAAAACAAAACTAATGGCGCTGTTTTCACTAACAAATGTAAAACAACATTCAAACCTCATGAAAAGTTACCTGCTATAGTCAGCGAAATATTACAATGTGTAGCTGGCTTTGAATAACAGAGTTTTCTTTTCGATAGTGAAGACGATCGCGAACGATTGAAGTCGTTACATGTATTCCGAAATAAAGCCGAATAATAAAATAAGACAGACTGCATTTTGACAATAAATAAACAAGTGAGCAGCATAAATTTATTTTATTCTACCACAACTATGCAAAAGAAATTAGGGATTGTAGTTCATTGCTTGTAAACATTAACAATCTTAACCGTCTTTGCAAACTAATATTAGATATTTAGGTCAGTGTGTTGAGATTTTGAAGATAATTGAATTACATATTATTCGTCAATTCATCATGCAGGTCAAGAAGAGAAGCAAAAGCGTCAAAACCAACGTATGATAAATTAATTAACCCCGACCGTATTTGCATGACAATGAGAATAATTAATATAATTAAGCGCTACAAAAGGATAATCACTAACATTACGAGACAAATCCTATCAGTGAGTCACCTACTACATTACCCTTGGTTATTCGTAAATTAAATTACTGTCACCAAGAAGAAAACAAAAGCCAGCCCACGTAAATGTGCCATGTCTGTGGTTCTGCCTCTTTTGGTGACCATTATCTTCGAGCTTAATCAAATGGGTTCATTAAACAAATGCCCCAATCGCCTCCTTCAGCAACACCAATCGAACATTCCACGAGCAGTAATCAACTCCAATGCACCGTTCCACTTTCGCTTCCCAACCCACCACGGGTTGCGATCCGAAATGGTGCACACAATTCGCAGTGGAATTGATTTGTAAAGCACCCTCCCAGCACCTTTCGTATGACGGTCGTGCAGCCGGTCCGATTCGCTAACCCTAAAATGTGACCTTCAAAAATAAAGGTAACACCACCCAAATGAACAACGGTCCACCGGTTCTATACGGTGTTTTATTTTAATTTATTTTTTTTTTACTTTGGAACACAATCCGTACACGCAAAGGTGTGTGGGCGTGTGGGAGTTTGTAGAAACCTTCGCACCAGACTAATGGCTTTCGCTTTTCGCCCTTCCTCGTACCGGCTTCCTTAAGGGTTCGTTGGCTGGCGGTTGACTTCGCAGAACGAACGAAGTCGTCAACCTGTACTGTGCAACACCGTGCAAGCTAAAATCTGCGCACGAATTCTCCGCTAAGTTCACCTCCCTTTGGGTGCCCCTGGAGGGTGAGTGCACTTTTGCAGTGTCAACCCCACCCGGCCACACCTTGGCCGTACGGAAGGCACGACCCCTAGCGGATTTTGCTAATTTGTATTCAGCAAGAATCGGAATTAAATATATTGAAATAAATTCAGTCTACCAGCCAGCATTCATTTGACGGGTTTCATTTGGTCCTTGCCCTGGCTTGCGTTAGAAGGGGATCGTGATCAAGAAGTTGTTAGTTTATTTCTGCTTCTGCTTCTTTTTCTTTCAGCCAGGCTCTTAAGCGCGATCCGCATAGGCTGTGGAAGTTTGCAGAAGGTAAAGAAGGTTTTACGAACTGTATGGCCATGCTAAAGTTTGCACCGCATGTTCTAACAGACATACCGGTCGCATGGGTCAGGATGCAGGTGACTAACATTCACGACCCAAAAGCTCCCCCGGCTTAATAACGGCTGGTCAGGGTGTTAAAGAACAGTTACCGACTGGCACTCGCTAGCTATCGATACTGGGGACCGTAAAGGTGTTCGAAAGCCTTCAGCAAAGCGAAGTGCTACCGTTTGACAGCGCCCAAGAGCGGCCAAAGAACCATTCACACCCAGCTCGTTTGTCCTCGAACTTTCATTTGGAAGCCATTTGTCAAGAACAGATATACCTCATCACCATCTATTTTTTGTAAAATTTAAATTAAATTAAAACATTTTTTTTCTTAAAATCAATAATCTGTATTTTTTTTATTTATTTATGTTTGATTATGACGGCTTAGAGCCGTATTGTCAACACCACTTGTGTTGACGAAATACATAGACAATTATATAAGGCATTTCCTCCTTATTGATTGCCTTATCCCGGGCATACTCGGTAGTTGTTGCAGTTGTGGTCCGGTCCTATTGTTGTTTTGTAGTTCGTGGTGGTGGCTATTTTGGTAGATGTGTTTGGTCCGGTAATGTTGTTGTTGCTATTGTGTAGTATGGGTGGTGTTTTGTCCTGTCTATTGTGGAGATTTGTGACTGTAACAAACAAAAATA